>JAHWFP010259996.1:0-21552 GCA_023313725.1 Lithobius niger
CCACGGGTTGGGGAGGTTACTAACTGTGACAGGCCCAACGGTCTGATTGTGACAAGTTTTTCCGTCACAGATTTCACGAATGCAATCTTCCAACTAAAACTAGCCAACGGCTAGAAGTCTGTTCTCACAATTAACACTTGTAGAGAGCTTTTTGAGTGGCCCTCTACAAGTGGCCCTTTTCTTGTAAGTTACTTTTTTCAATTATGTGAAATATTGTTGAAATATTAAAAAATATTGAATATTGTAGACTCCTACTAGTTTGACATAACGAACTTCGAGTCAATATGCAATAAACTCTATCATTCATTCTTATTATGTCTAGCTAGTGCTCCAGAAATTTTCCAAAGGATATGGAACAGGTCCTTCATGGTATTCCTAGGTCCAGGCTGTTTTACAATGCCGTTCTCATGGCTGGGAAGGGACCAGAGCAGGACGCTACATTGTCTCAAATATGTTCTGCATTCCAGGAAAACAGAGTGCGTGTCAAAAAGGCCAAAAGCTAGCTGAATCAATCTCAACCTAGGTTTTCAGGTATGACTAACTTGCCTGAAGTTATAGATGCCATATGTTTAGCACCTGTCTCACAAACCAGTTCACAGTTAAAATCTTATTTGGAGTTCTTGAACCGTTATTCTAAGTTGGTCCCTCATATGGCACCCATATTGCCCCCCTAAATAAGCTGTTTTGTCTAGAAACTCCTTGGCTCGGGACAAAATAATGTCCAGAGGAAGCAAATGCTCGTGATGCCTTCCTTAAATCTCAAGTTCTACTCCACCATGATCCCAAACGAACTATTGAGCTTGTTTGCGATGCGTTCCACATTACCCTTGGCCTTACGCATACTATGCCTACTAGTGTTGATATGCCAGTTGCATGTGTGTCTCGAGCAGTGACTAAAGCCAAACTTGACTGTGCTCAATTTGATCGGGAAGCTCTTTCAATAGTCTTTGGCGTGAAATGCGGCCACCAGTACCTTTACAGAAGATATTTCATATTACAGATTTAACCAGAAATCCCTACTCTGCATATTCGGAAATAAAATAGGCATTCCTGCTATGGTGGTCACGCAAATACAGTGTTGGGCATTATTTCTAATTGGCTACTACTTTGAGCTCCAATATATCTAGGGGAGGTTAAATCTGACAGCTGATTATTTATCTAGAATGCCATTGCCATATGAATCGCCTTCCATGAATGCAGCAGGTGAAACTATATGGAATTTGAAAATAATTGAATCTTTTCTAAGTCTGAGTGACCAGTTGGGCAAGTTTACTTAAAAAGCAGTGTTTCGTTGAAGGTGTATCACCGTACTAACAGCTACAGGCTTCCCAGGATGGACGGCAATGAATTGAAACCATTTTCGATAGATAAATGCAATATCTTTGGATAGACATGCTATATTTTGGAGCCACAGGTTGATTGCTTCAAGAGTTTTATTGCCTCATGTCTTAAATGAACTTCATTTGGGGCGTTGTGGCAATGTCAGAATTAAAGCCTTTGCAGAATTACGGGTATGTTGGCCTGACATAGACAGTCACTTCCAAAATTGGGTTCAGCTATGTTAAGCCTGTCAATGTAATAGGAAGGGTGGAGTGTCCTGTAAAAAAAACATGTTTGGAAATGGCCTACTGCCATACAGGGCAGAATTCATGTTGATTTTGTGGGGCCTAATGACGGGAAAATGTTTCGTATAATTTTGGACACGTTCTAAATTCCCATTTGTCTGTATCACGAAGTCATCACCAAGCTCATATACAATCCGAAAATTAAGAGAATTATTTGCAGGCTATGGTTATTGTAAGATTCTAGTATTAACAAATATGCATATTTGCTGAATGTACAGGGTGTCCATTTTATCGTGCCCACTTTTAAAACACTGTAATCTTTGAACAATGTGCAATTTACGGAATTTCGTACCACAGGTAATCTCTACCATGTTTGGGATTTATTCCCAATTGAATACATTATTCATATACTGACCAAGAAGTGCGTACATGCTCAGTGTGACCACCATCACTGTGTACTACATTCTACAGTCTGATAATGAAGTTATCACTACATGTGTTAATATCTCTTCAGAAGTCTGGTGTATTTTGCGCACAATGTTGTACTTTAGGTCGTCTGTTGGTTGGGATTTACTGCAATACAGTGTCCTTAAAGTAATACCATAATAAAAAGTCGCACGAGTTTATCTCTGGGGTTCAAGGAAGCCATGCTGATGGGGTTCGTCTGCAAATCCACCAGTTATTGAAGTGTCTTTGTAAAACATCAAGAGTTTCATTTGAACAATGAGATATGCTCCCATCTTGTTGTGTCCAACAACAGTTTCAAATCAGATTGGATCATAGTATCAAGTGATAATTTCTGGATTCCAGTTTCTATTGACGCCCAACGCACAGTTTTTTTCGACTTGCCAATGCTGCCTGCATTATTTCGATATTCTAATAAATAATAATAATATTTGTTGCGATAGCAACGGGTCTGGCAAGGACTGGGGAGTCACTGACAGCCAGCCACAATTACATGTAAACACAGTGTACTATAAACGGCCAAGGAATGGATGATGGTAAGAGGTTTGGGGACACGAATGCCTTACCACCAAGGTTAGACCTGCCAGGGACTCAAAGGCCCCCGATGGCATCGCCAAACGTGCAGGACATGGGGAGGGTGTGAAAAGTGTTAAAAGGCCCAAAATGATGCTGTACAATTAAAAAGTAAAAACAGTGTTAAAAAATTTAAAAGTAATGCTACGGTGAATACTAAAAACTAAAAGCACCCAAATAGTGGGATTTGTCAACACTAAAAAAAATCATAATTAAAAAAAAATTTTAAAAACCCTGCAATTTAATCAGAAGGGGAGTGAGCCACTAACACCGATCCAGGATGAAAGTTAAGAAGAACGAGAAAATCAGACGGGCCGTTTGAGAAAAGAGTGTAGATTTTCTTTGGATAGTCTACAACGAAACAAGGCCAAAGAGGGAGCATTGACGGTATCAACACCCAGGGCATTCCAAATGTGAGCCACCCTCACAGAAAAGAAATTCTTTCTACAATCTAGGCGTGCGGAGGGAATGGAAAGTTTCCAGTTATGACCCCTAGTACGGGCAATGGTCGGGGCCAGATCGAAAAAAGGTAAAATGACGTCGAGTTGCTGGTGGAGTATCTGATAGGTTAAGATAAGGTCAAATCTCATCCTTCGCAGTTCGAGTAATTCAAGTCCAAGAATCTCGAGACGAATACGGTAAGGTTTGTCACGGAGGCCTGGGAGCCTCTTAGTGAAGCGTCTCTGGACAGCTTCAATTGAGTCAATATCACCAAGAAGATAAGGCGACCAAACAGGAGTAGCATATTCTAGAATCGGTCGGACAAATACTTTAAATGCCCACACGCGTGTCGCGTTATTACCCAATTTGAAGCACCGATCAACAACAGCCAAACGACGATATGCGGATGAACAGATCTGGTGGCAATGGGTGGTAAGTTTTAGATCACTAGTAAACGAAATACCCAGGTCTTTCACAATATCATAAGAAGGAAGAATTTTATGATCAAGAGTGTAATGGTTCATTAAGTTTCGAGCACCAACGTGAAAAGAGTGACATTTATTTACAGACAGAGGAAGTTGCCAGCATTTGGACCAAAGGTTGACAGTATTTATTTGAGACTCTAGATCCGGAGACCTTCCAACCGA
Source organism: Lithobius niger (assembly GCA_023313725.1). Taxonomy (NCBI): domain Eukaryota; kingdom Metazoa; phylum Arthropoda; class Chilopoda; order Lithobiomorpha; family Lithobiidae; genus Lithobius; species Lithobius niger. The sequence goes on from JAHWFP010259996.1 coordinate 3,692, forward strand.
AAAGAGTTCAGCTCACACCTTCAAGTCGTCAGCAAATTTATAACCAAAGGAGTTCGGGCAATCTAAGAACAGATCGTTAAGATATATCACAAACAGAAGTGGGCCCAGGACAGATCCCTGGGGGACCCCACACGGTACTGCACGTAATGAAGAGAACGTATTTTCAATTTGGACCCTCTGAGTATGGTTTCCAAGGAAGGTGGCTATCCACTTTTCGAGATCACCCGCAACACCACAGGCAGCAACTTTAAGTAGAAGCTTTCTGTGGACAACAGATTCAAATGCCTTTTTAAAGTCGAAGTAAATTGTGTCAGTATGGATGCCCAGATCCAAGGCACTTGACCATCGGTCAAGGACGAGAAGAAGCTGGTGTGTTGAGGATCTGTTTGGCATAAAGCCAAACTGGTCATCACCAATCACGGAATTTGTCTTAAAAAACACAATGAGTTTATCACGGATTATCGACTCCATAATTTTACAGGCAGTACAAGTAAGGGCAATAGGCCTATAGTTGGATGGGTCGGAAGCAGAACCCTTCCTAAAAACAGGGATAATATTAGCCTGGTGCCAAGCAGAGGGCAAAGCACCCTGTGAAAAGGAAAGTGAGAAGATTTTGGTAAGAGGGTACCCAATTTCCATAATGATGCTTTTACTGGGGAAGACCGAAAGCCATCAGGGCCAACGGCTTTACTAGGATTTAGTTTTTTTAACTGCATTTAAAGTGTCCTGGAGAGTGAAGGGGATTGTCGAGCAAGAGGAAGAGAGTCCATTGAGGCGATCAGTAGGGCGAGAAAGGTCACCATTATCAAAGATGAAATTTGCGGCGAAGGTCTCCCCCAGAGTCTCTGCCTTGGAGAGATTGTCGGTAACAAAACAGGAACCAACCTTAAGTGGAGGGAGTGACCGTGAAGAAGAAGTAAGCCTGCGATAGTGTTTAAAGAGGGATAACAAATTTCCCTCACGAATAATCCTTGCATCTCTTTCAGAGTACCATGTCTCCGTAGCAAGGGACAACTGCTTGCGTGTATTGTTATAGACAGATTTATTTTCAAAACAGGGATTCAATTTGAGGCGTTTCCAAAGAGCGAGTTTTTTATTGCGCAATCTGGCTAAGTGCCGAGGCAGACGTGGAGTCACAGAAATTGGCATGCGAGATGGGGATCTAGAATATGCAATATGACCAGACAAGATAGTGCAAAAACAGGACCAGCCCCGACAGTTGTCTTTCTCCTGGACTTATTTTGCATTGTGCCATTTCTTTCAGATTTTCAATAATTCTCGGAATTGTTCGAAAAAAGGGTACAAGGTTGACATCGGGCAGTTTAAACTTGGTTTAGAATGCTTTTCGTGTGCTGTCACAGACTTTTCTCATGAAACAATCTCACGATCGATATGCGTTCATGCACTGTATATTGTTCCATCATTTTGTATGCTTTACCAATGCCAAAGCTGAGGCCTTAAAAAGCTGCAGTCCTATTAAAACCCAACCTTTGGTCTTCAAAATGTGATAAAGTGCACGCTAAATATACTGATAGTATTTAAATGAGAGCATTTTTAAAGTGGGCGCGATAAAATGTACTCCCTGTACATTTTGTCATATAACATCCATACCGTATTTTTCCGCATCATGTGGTGACGTTGAAAATTTAGTAAAAGTCTGAAACGTTCATCATGAAAGGCAAATCTTAATGAGGGTCTAGACACTGAAATTCCTGCACAAATTTTGCTTCTACAGGAACGTATCACACCACATACTACTACACGACTAACTCCTTGTAAATTGCTTCTAGGAAGAAATATTTGCACACGAGTAAGTCTGCTATTGCCTAATACTGAAGACTGAGTTGAGGAGAAGCAAAAGAAGCAATTGTTACCTAATCTGAATGAGAAGGAACGTTGTTTTGAAGTTGATCAACCCTTCTTTGCTCATGACGTCCATGCTTGATCGAAATGCATCGGGCTCCTGCATATGTAATGAATCATGAAGACAACTTGCAGTATTTTGTAAACACATGTGACGGTCTAATCTGGAAATGTCACGTGCATTAAATCCGTGCATGTACTATCTCATCGGACGATCTTCAAACTAAATTCACCGACCCAGGTACATATTTTACTGTTGCGTAGTCTGGTTGTGACTTCCTTCACCTTCATGTTGATGTTTCAAGGACTGTTGAGAAAGATCCAGTACCGACTTTTTCAGTGTTGCTGAATGATATGGCAAATAATTTCCTCCACTATTGTCACCCCAATTCGAAGGTGTGCACCGCTGCAGTACTGTCCTCACTGCCCCGATACTGAAATATCTACCACGCAACATGTGGTTGTACCTGATTCAGAAACTGTCCGTGTACAGCAGGTCTGCAACGCCTTGGTCTGTGAAATTCTAGATTAGTTGGGTATAGTGGTAGATGCAGCCATATTATTTTTCTTCAATTATGACGTTATGGTTTTCCTTAAGTTTCTGATTATGTCCTATTTGTACTATTCCACATTTTTTTCTGTGTAGCGAATTTTGGCTTTTACTTAAGGCTAAGTTTCTATCATTAATATATGTGAATTAACATGAATTTAACTTGGATGCAATAGTAAGACAATGAAATGTGGTTTGAATTTTACATGGGAGAAGTGTACATATGTGGATTGTTAACTTGTACATAGTTCGTGAATATGTAAGTTATTCACGCATCTTTCTTATAATCCGTACGCGATTTGTAAACTGGGCGTGGCTTAAGAAAAATATCGATTGTCCACTCCAGTACAACACCACGACTAGCATCATGGGTAAAAAAAAACCGCCAGTACAGCAGTCACAAAATGGCGTCTATTAAAGCGTCTCCAATCGGGAAAAGAGGTAAAATGATTCACAGCCAACTAGGGAAATTATTTGGAATGTCTATTGTTATCTGCGAAGCAAGGAACCAACAAAGAGTAAGAACGCCGTTTCCCAAGAAACGTCAGATGCAACAAAGGTTTCTTTCAGTTGTGTTAAACAAATAGTTAACGACGGCGCGCAACTACCAGCCCAAACAAGTGCTACTCCAGCCGCAGCAGACGCTACAGTTCCGCGGTTCATAACGGCAGCGAAATAACGGCCAAAGGCGCCAACGGTAACAAACTTGGACGACTTTCAACTGTCAGCCGCTCGAACAGCAATAACTGAAATTCACCAAGAAGGTAATTATCCAAATCTTGATAATGTTTTGGCCAAGCTCAAATCGAAGATTGACTTTAAAGATGGGAGACGTTCCGTGGCATTTAACCATGAAAAAGAAACTTGGGATGAAATACGGAAAATGCAACAACAGAAATTTTAAATAAAAGCGTCCAGAAATTGTTGCCCAGCGTCGCCGATTTTTATGTCAGGTACGACATTTAAGAAGTAATCCTTCTCATTTACAGTATTTATTTATTTGGATGAAACTTGGGTGAAATGAGCGTCACGGGCGCGAACGCCAATAGCAGTTAAAGAAAAGGCGCACCGTACTCACAGCTGACAGCGCAAATAACGACTTGGTTGGTCGCCTTACTCCGATCGGAAAGGGCCGAATACTCATTTTGCTACACACCGGCAGCCAGGATGGTTTTGTTAAATATGGCATGCTTCTATTCCGAACTGGATTTTTTTCCGCTTTTTTTCCCACTTTCTGCAACCCCCTAGCTTCTCAGAGCTATACAAACGGTTGTTTTCACAACCACCAAAAATGAAATGATCTGAAATTTGTACTGTTTCACAAATAAATTGTTACAACATTCACAGTAGAACACACTTCCTTCCTAAACCTTGTTTTTTTTTGCTCCAATGAATTAAAACTTAAAACCTACGTGTTTTTTTTTTATATTTATTACCGTCTGACCCAATATACAAGAAGGGTGGGGGGGGGAAGAGACGAAATACCCAAAAGGCAGTGGCGAATGTTTTAAAGAAAATAGAAAATAAATACATTTTCCCAAAAATTTTATGCCCCACGGCACGATATTAGGGTGGGGAGGGGGGAGCCCTTTTACTCCACCATCCTTATTTACTCCAATGCCGAAAGGGCCTGACTCGGAAATTATGACAGTAAGTGGAAAGAAAACCGAGGTTAAAATGAGATTCGGTAAGAAAAAAGTATTTTCTTTTTTTAATTCAGCCTGTAATTTATCTTATACCCCCCTCCCCAATATTTTTAAATGTGTCTTCGATTCCCCCCGATTCCCTATTGATGAAGAAGGCCTGTAAAAAAAAAAGGCGACATTAAAAAAATTGGCATCAAATAACAAAACCATGATCGCGCACAGACAAGCCTTGGTGCGGTCTATAGATAGCCACAAGGCACACCGACTCCGGGAAAATGTGCGCTACAATCAAGCTGCTCGCCAGCCACGCCCAGTTTACAAATCGCGTACGGAGTATAGAAGGGTGAGTTTAGTGTATGTGATTTGTGCTAAGCAATCAAGTGTCATGCGAGATAAGCATCATGCTAATCAATGTATAGGTGGCATTTACAGCACTACTTTTTGTGATGTTCAATATCTTGTTGGTGTGACGTCCCATGATGCCATACTCTTAATAAATATAAGTGAACAGCATACTTAAACTGCACTTTACCCAACCACTGAATTCTGCAGTTGTAGGACTCTTACTTTTGCACTCTTTTGGGCATGGCAACCACATTTGCCAAATGACCCAGTATTGGAGGGATGCAAGACTTGCCACTTTTTTCCAGCTGTGCAATCATTCGTGACGTTTCTACGTCTATGGGAAGAGTAAGTTCAAGGCTAACTTATTCAGTGGCCAGAGTGTAACGCCCTCCACTTCAGAGGGGAACTCACCATTGTCGCCATTAGGTCTATGGTCTCTCTAAAGATTTACATAAAGGCCTTACTTTCTGGACAGCTACCTGCACAGGGCCTCCACTTACATCAACTCCGACCAAGGGTTAGTTGAAAATCCTATTCAAGATTGTGGATTCTTTCATTTGTTAGCCACCTTTAGTCTAACACGGCCATTGCTACCATCATTGCTGGATGTGTTTAAGGAAGTGTGGGACTGGCAAAACAGGTGATATAAACATAGCAGGGAGGTAATGGTTTGTTCAGCAACTCACACCTACAGAGTACCATGGTTTCCACCTACGATGTTTTGATCGTTTCGTGACCTAGGAAAATATACATCATCAATGACATATGTTGGTCGTCCTAGGTACATAAAGAATGACTAGTAGATCGCCCAGGCAAATTGTAGACCTAATCACTCAAATATAGGCCTAATAGCACGAAAGGTGTGGTGCCATCCAGTGTGGTTGAAAATTAATCTAGGTATTTAACTCCGTCCTCTAACCAGCCTTTGCTACCGCAAGAAGAACTGAAATTATTTTAAAACTCATTAGAAAAATACGAATAATTCTTAACCAGTTTCCTTATTAAATATCTAAATACCTTTTTAATCTCAAACAAGAATAGAACTCTAACGCCAGCCGGATAACGTAGACCTGTGTTCAGATGAAATCGTTCACCGGGCGGAGTGACGTAAATCTGTAAAAAAAAAATTGAAAGGATCAATAAATGTTTATCAATGAGTAAAATGTTACTCAATGTTTGATTAAGTAGTTTGTTCACTTTTCAACACGTAAGTAATCAGATACAAGCAGAACTTGAACAGCTGATCTGAAGTAGCAGTATTTTTTTTAAATTACAACACATTTGACCAAAACGAATCTTCGTAATTTTTCCGCTCTCAGTAGGAACACGATCGCCTAATGATAGTGATTACGTATTTTGCCTGGCGTCTTTCCAATGTTATTGACTAAAATGGGTCCCAAAATTCCCATACCAAATGAGCGTTAGGAATGATAATTGAAGTATCAGCGATGCTCAGCAATACAGTGTCCTGCCATTCGAATCCAGCTCATCCCTCATTGCTACAAACGTTGTTGGTTGGGGAGGGGTTTTTGAGATTATCAGGAAATGCTATGGAACATGCTCACTGGAGCTTTGTTAGTAACTGAAGGGGAATGCAAACGAATTAAAATAAGGTCCGAGAAAATTAGCAGTGTAGTCTCCAAGCAGAGAGTGTGTACCCCAGCCCCGGCACACACACACACACGCACGCACACAAACACACACACACACACACATACACACACACGCACACACACACACACGCACACACACCTGATGTAGTACTTTTATCGATTTTGCTGTCTTTGAAATATTAAAATCCATTAAGCTAATTTTTTATTGCAACACAATGCTTTACGTCTTCACTTTTATAAAATGTTAGGAGGTTGAATGATGGCACCATCCCGCTAAACTCATTTTAGCGTTGAAATTAGAGGCTTCTATTTTCTTGCATCTGCACCTACAAGACTTACAGCACCTTCCAAAACCACAAAACAAACTGGCAAAATTACTCACCACCTGTTGGAGACAGTTTGGTACCTCCACTCCACAGAAAACTGTGAGCAAACTGAACAAATCTGAACGAAAGTATCTGTTATGTGAAAGTGCTGTCGCGTTTCAAAGTTGAGAACGACTCCATCGACCCATAGTCGATAAGTCCAGTAATGTTACTCCCAATCTCTGAAATGCTCTGTTTAGTTTGCTTATTTCTGAATATTCTCTTTAGTGTCTTTATTGTCTTGTTTATATCCTTCTTTACTCTCTATAGTGACGTAACAATACATTGCATACACTGACATTAAGCCTAGAGCCAAAATGTCCCCACAAGGGCTTAGCAGTAGTAGTGTTAAGTTTGTCAGTTTCAAAAAATACTGCCATTATTTTTGGCTTACCGTCTGGTAGTGCCTGTCACAGTCCATCACTTCTTTCAACATTCTCGTAAAAGCATCAGAAACAATCACCCTTGAAAACTGTGTAGTAGTGCCGTAAAACAACTGTTCTCCTGTAAAGAAATAAAAAAATTATGTTTAGTGTACCGCAATATCTGGGGGTTTAACATTCATGCCACTAGATGAGGCTAAAGTTACTTGCCTCCTTGACTACAACCACTGCTATAGGGTTTCAATGTGGTCATTGGGCTGATGTATCAAGGTCGTTTAGGCTGAATCCCGGTACTTCACACAAGGTATGAATATTATATCTCAGTTGGCGTTGTGCTTAACAAGTTTTTTCTTGTATGGACTGTGTAGTTCCTGCGACTAACATGTCAAATGAGTTTGGCATGGATATTTATGTTACGTTATAAAGTAAAATAAAGCCAGGAAAGTGCAGAAATACACTAAAATCTCGACGGTTCGACTCACCTCAGAGCCATTATCAAGAGTAAAAGATAAAACGAATTACAAATATCACAAGAAAGCCATTCTTTTAGCCAAGAATGGCCTCTTGTGCTGTAATTCTTTTTATCTTTCACTCTTGATAATGGCTCTGGGGTGAGCAGTAACGTCGAGTTTTTATCTAGATTTGTTCACTTTCCTGGCTTTTACTGTGTAACATTCTACCAACTACTTTTTAGTTGTAATTCGGCATGGATACGCATAATATGCACTGAGAGTGCATGGACCTTTCAAAAGTCACGTTGACTAAAGTCAACTTGAACTCGCGTAGCTTTAAGCTGAAAGCGCATTAGGAGAGAAGTGGGTAGAGGGACTTGGTTGGAGTGAATCATCGTGACAATGAGTAGTTACAGGGCACTCTGCTTCATGATTAGTCTTTGTAAAACCCACGCTTCTTTATTCTCTAATAAACTAGCTGGAATTTCGAGTTCCTTTAAGGAAGTGACCGGTGGGCACCTAGTTTTGTAACACTTGTATGCGTTAATTTCAACCAGTCACATTGTTCAGGAGTCAACCCGATGTAGATATGACCAGTTCTCAAAGAGCTTACAGTTCTGACGCTTAGGTGGGAAGTGGATTTGAAATAAAGTGACTTGAAAGTAGTCTGAGGTGGTTGCACTAACCTACGTAAAGCACTCTGACTCTTAAATCGATAGAGTTTCAACATTGGACCAACGCGATGTAACGTGATATTGTTAGGCAACAATAGCTAATGTCTGGCAGTGAACGTTGAGCTTGTTTGTTAAGGTCATGGATCTCCGTAAGAAAGTGGTTATTTTGGACCCAAAGTGATGTTCACTGGTTCCATTGTTAGATCTAAAGTGAAGAACATCCCATTTGAACTTTGAGCTCATTTCAGTTTGCCTAGCAAGTATGAAATAGATGTTCCATTCATGAGATAAAGTACCACAGGTATTACAAATCGGTTAGCAGGTCATTGATAAAAAGAAGGCACAGACAACTCACAGCGCCTGAAAGGTCCTTATTGAAAGTCAGAAACAGGAGTGGGCGAAGTATAGGAGACAGTAACCTGCAGTAACCTGTGGGAAACAAGAATACTGTCAAAGAAGAAACTTGACTTGCTCTCTGTTTATGATCTTTTAAATAGGAAACAAGAATTTTACACGGGAAATCCGGATGGCCTATAACATGAAGCTTATGAAGAAGGACATTGAGAGTTATAGTCAAATGCTTTCGCAAAGTAAAAGTACATGACATCGCAGACAAGCTTTTTTGTCGAGAAAGGTTGTCAAGTAATTTGTTGCAATAAGAAGGTTAATCAAATGAGATGTTCCCTTGTGAAAGGCATGTGGAGCATTGTTTATGTGGTGGTATTGGTGAAGACAGTTTACAAAGAAGCAATGAATTCATTTTTCAGAAACTTAAGCTAAAATGGACAGCAAGCTGTCTGGGCGCTAGTTACCAGCATTAGAATTTGGTCCACCTTCACGAAGCTGCGGTGTATGTGATACCCACCTAGTTAACACCCTTCCTGACCCTATAGGAGGCACTCAACAATGCTCCTGTTATCGTTATCAATAGTATTGATGTCATGTATTTAAATCACATGTTCATTGGCAATTAATACCGGCAGCACCTTTTGTGCATTATCACTGCACCTAATCCAATTCCCTAGTACGGGTCAGTTATTCTGGGGTAGTTATTTTCAGTTATGCAAACCTCGACACAACACTGGTGACGAGTGGATGGAGTCCTAACTTAGTCTTGAACTTAAAATTAAATCAAAATTGTATCTAAGCAACATTTCAACGAAATAAGTTTACTTTTCCTGCTGCGGGTTGAAGATGGTTGGAAGCTAGCTCACACCATGATGGAGGTCTACGGTTCCTTCATCCAGCAGTGGGACCACAATTCGGAGGTTTGAAGTCTAGGGTCACTTTTTCAAATTTTCGTGGAATGCGTCGTTACAGTCAATGGTACTAAGGTTGTAAACCATGTTCAGAGTTATGCCTGAACCACAGACACACTCATTTCTTACAACTCGTGTGGTTCATCTCATCACTATGCTACTACCTCGATAGCTCAGTTGGGTTTATATGTAATCTATGGTGTCATCAGGGAACATCTTCGTTTTGGAAGGAGGGATCAACAGCCAGGTGAATCTCTCACTAGTTGTATTAGTGAGCTTAAACGTATAAGTTTTACACCTTTCTGAAGGAAGCTTTGCGAGATCATTTACTGGCTAGCGTTGTTTCCGAGGTGAGCCAGAAAAAATTGAGGTAAAGGATGATAGTGTTTCTTTTGATGATGCTTGCAGATTTGCTTATTAGCTGCTGAGAAAATTATACTGAAGGGCCACTTCTTCAAATTCTGATGAGGTTCGTTGTTACAGTCAATGGTATTAAGGTCTGTAAACCATGTACAGAGTTGTGTCTGGACTTGGATTCGTTTATTTCTTACAACTCATATGGCTCATCAGTCATCACTGTGCTACCAACTCAGTAGATGTAAATTAGTACTATAACGGCCTGTGCTCAAAACCCATTGTATTCTATTGTTCTCAAAGCCAGGGCTACCCAAACAGACCTACTACAATACAGGCTCCCCCAAACAGACCTACTACAATACCGGGTCTGCCTTCAACAAAACCTACGAAAACCTTTTCGAAAACTTAAATAGTAGACGATACCTACCTACAAGGGGTCTGTGCTCATGAATGAAAAATTGTTTTTTTTTTACTGGTCGGTCGTACTGCCACCCAGAGGCAGTCCAAATGGAGGAATGTTTTTCGCTTTAGTGCGACTACCAGTCTGAATGGAGAAATGTTTTTCGCTTTAGTGCAACTACAGTATGGCTTCAACATTTAAAAAAAATATTTTTAATTCTGCGGCAACCCTCCTTTAAGTTTGCAGAATTAAAAATCTCATTCCACACCGCTATAACAGGAAAACAGCGTTGAAAACGATTCATTAACTATACTGGAGGATGCTCTTTATATGAGTATCCGGAAACGAGTTTAAAGTCAATTGGAGCGTGACATCAATGCTTCTTTACACGAGATATAAAGTCATGACTACTTCCCGTTATTTAATGAGCTAAATGGGTTTCCCCACATATGTCATTCACGTGAAGAACACATGCTTCCGCCGTGTCTCGAAGCCAACTTGCGTCAATCATACGTCAATAATGCATCCTTTTCCTGCATAGAAAAAGTATTTGCACGCCAACATTGCCTCATTTTTGCGGCTGTGTTATCACGGGAAAATGTAAGTAGTACGACCAGATTTTGTTTTTGATATGGGTGGCTTGTTAATTATGGTACAGTTCGAAAAAGCAACTTCATTTGTACACCTGATTGTTTTGGCGTTACTCCATGCTACCATTCCACAAATTCGGCACGAGGCGTACATTCTCACAGTGCTCAACCACACCAGTGTTGAATCCTGCTACGAATGCCTTATTTTACGAATTACGCTACGATCTTATACGAATGCCTTCCTTATACTGCGAATTATTCAACTACGAATTATTCAATCAACTGCAGCGTGGCTTGGGCACTATTATTTACAAAATGCTACGCAGTCTTGTTACGTCTTCTGTGGATTTGGCTCACGAGGCGTGCATCCTTTCAGCGTGGAATCTGGGGTTTGTGGGGCGACCCAGTCACAATTTTCAAGCCACCTCAGCTGGTTACGTACTGCCCGGAGTCGCATTATTTTTTTTTTGTTTCTTCGTCCTGTTCTTTAATTGTTATAACACGGGTGATTCGGAGTTAGTTTATCGCCGATGGGTGTACGGTAATTCTCGCGTGGAGGCGCCGTTAGTTCCATCGTAGGTTAACTAATACGTCCGAAAAAGCCGTGGCCTGACACAAGTTTTAGTGGGCTTAAAAAAAACCGTTTTTTCGTGAAGTTTTTTTTCGGGAGCGAAAATGCGACGTATGATAATTCGGTAAAATAGTCGACACCTATGAACTTGAGGCACGTTGTATTTGTTTGTTGTTTGTCTGTTTGTCCTCCCCTCATTGTCCTTCCCCTTCATTTCATTTCATTTCATTTCATCTCATCTCATCTCATTTCATTTCATGTCATGTCATGTCATTTCATTTTATTTCATTTCATCTATCCCTTACCACCGACTGTTTTTCGAGAATGAAAGGGTAGCAAACGGAACAATGTATCTTACTAGCCTAATAAATATTGTTGTGTTTTACTGCCTGCTTTGCATCGTTTTCCAGTGGGGACCGCACGTTGGTTTGTCGTGTAATGAAGTTTGTGTCAAATTAGGGCTAGCTATTTTGACACAAACGTAAACTACACGATTGCTTACGTGGAATATATTAAAAAAAAACACGCATCGATTACACCGCTGTTGGCCCGACCTCGCTACAGCGCTGGGAAAATCTTACAGTCCTAGGTTTTCTCAGGCAGTGTTCCTTGAGTATAGCCTTCCCAGTCCTAGGCTATATTTTTGGATTAAGTAAAAGGCGTCTGGAAAACCTCCTATGCTACGATATGTCCCGTTAGAGCCCACAAGGTCAAAATCAAAAAAAAAAAAAAACGTGGGCTCTAACAGGACATTAAGAGGATTCCAGAAAATGACCTTGACCTACATTCTACTATTAAAAAATATGGACATTTGTAAAAGTAAGTATGAAATATGCAATAGCTTATCTACAAATTTAGTAAGTTTATAAACATAAAAACACCTGTTGATTTTCCCCCAGTAATAAAGATTTTTTTTAAGCATTTTGGGTAAAAATTAATCCACGAAGATTAATTTCTCTTGTGCTTCCGTTCCCTTTGCCCAAAACAACACATTACTACGCCAAAGCGAGATATTTTAGTGAAACCAGAATGACACAAACCTATTGGGGGGATCGCGCCATCTAACGATAAAATTAATTTAAAAAATAACGAAACTGAAAAGTGCCAAATACTATGGTAGCAATCTAAAACACAGACAAACCACTGCATAGCTCCATGTATTGAGAGAATTGTAATAAACCTAACTTAGTGATCAGTGCTAAGCAGTAAACGAAGTGCCATCTATTGAGAGTTTGATAAAATACACAAACGAAAGTGAAAGCTGGCCAAGCACTATCAGCTGAAGCATAGCTCCATCTATTGAGAGAACTGTAATACACTTAACTAACTGAATGCTGTGAGCAATTGAACATAGAGCGCCATCTATTAGGCACAAATCAAATAAAAAAAATTAATAAAACTCAACTCAAGTGATCAGTGCTATGATCACTGAAAAAAACGAACTGAATGCTGTGAGCAACTGAACATAGAGCGCCATCTATTAGGCACAAATCAAATCAAACAAAAAATTAATAAAACTCAAGTGATCAGTGCTATGATCACTGAAAAAAAAACGAACTGAATGCTGTGAGCAACTGAAAATACCACTGGCTCCATGGCACATATAAAACAAAAAATTAATTAATTTTAGCCAAGTTTCTCATTTTCTTCTAGATATCGGAGGCCATTTTGAATTTTTCAAAATATGGTCAGAATTCCACAAAAATCAATATTCTTCGGAATTTGGACCTCCCCTATCGATCTGCTGTGTCAAAAATTAAAATTTCCCAATTTTTTTCCGTTTTTTTTTCCGATTTGGGTACAGGTGTAAAGTGTTAAGCATCGGACTGCAGCAAAGCGCCACAGCCTTACTGTTGTTGAATTTCGTCCAAGGGATTCTTAAGAATTTCAATGATTTCCAGGATGTTTTGGAGGAACGAATTCTATTCTGCAAAGTTCATTTCACATTGGGTTACCGGAATCATGTTCCAATCGAAAGTGTAGAACACGAGTCGAGTAGCGTCGCCGTTAAATTTTATCCTCAGTCTTTTATTTTCTCCAAGACGCACTGCGTGAAACATAGAATCGAGAGCATTGACTAACAACGAATTAAACTGATTTAACAAGACAGCTTTCGTTAATGGACTTAGGAACAACTGAATCACATTTTGAATCTGTTCAATAGCACCCAAGGCCGCATTTTCATTTTCACAGGCAAAATGAGCTTTGTTGGCCCTACGTTTCAAAATTTCTTGATTTAAATCGTCGTGATGTTTTAACAAGACTTCCCACTCGTGAGCATTCAAATCAATTTGGGACTGCCCCGACGTGAAGTTGACGACAGCATTTTCTCCGAAGGAAGTGACTTGAACGGTGGCGTGAGGGCCCAGGGGGAAAACATTATCGTTACTCATATTGGTTACTTGCGGTCTTTAATAATAAAAAAGTATTAATTTTTTTTTTATGCTCTTATCCTTCAAATTCGCAATGTACCTCTAACAAATGGTGCCCAGTCGGAATGACTCCTGAATTGGAAACCAAAATCGTGTTACCAATTTGCAGTTCTATTGGCGTCCTGTCGAAGCTGACCACGGTGGCTGCCTCACCAGCAATTTTTTGAATGGTCTTAACCGAATTAGCTCCGACCTGCAAACTCACTTGGAATTGAATATTGATTCGTGAAGCAAGGGCTATTACTTTAGTTATCCGACCGAGTTCGGAAACCATGAAGTACTGTTGGCCATTTTCTGACAACCATTTAAAATTATCTCTCGTTTCTAAATTCGAACGAAAACAGTAGACGCGCCTGAGAACTCGTAATTCCCTTCTAATCCGATTTACTTGTTTGTCTACGTATTTCTTGGTCGCTGCATCGCCATCACTGGATGGGTGACCCAAATTTACTAATTTCTTGTCAGCCAAGCTTAAATTTGCATCGAAATCTTTACTCAAACCTATTTCAGATTTCAGGTAGCCTAGAGTGACTGCTTCGTTTTGACTGGTGGGAGCCCCCAAATCAACTATTATGTTTCCAGCTAAACTTAAATTGCCTTTTACAGTTTTGGAGAAACCAAGTGCGTTTTTAACGAATGTGACGGTAGCAGCGTCTGAGTCAGAAATAGGAGGGGCTAGGTTGGTAATTCTCTTCTGCCTGGCATTAAAATCAGTGTCTGGTCCGCTCAAGATATCTCCATTATGCGATGCCGTTTTGATCCGTCTTGCAGAGCTACCAAATTTATCGACGAAGCTCATATTTTTTCCTTCAAGTTATGGATAATTTGAAAAAAGTTTTCACCCTGGAACAAACGTTGAATTACGTACAAGCAATACTGGCCACACAGTACCTCTCTAGAATCTTGGATACGTCGGTGGTTGGATAGGAAGTTACCACCGAGATATCTTTTGATCTCTAGAGGAGCTTTTAAACCAAAAGAATCAAAATAAAAACAGCAGCTGGGCCCTTGACTGAAATAACACACCCAGTGGCTTCCTGGGGCTGAGGAGTCTTGTAAATTGACTATGCCACTCTCTCCATTCCGCCGCAGACGTTGAGGAAGGAGGTCTTTGCTGAACGTTCCTCTGTAATTGGTAACGCCTAATTTTTCGGCATATCTGTTTAAATCTACGTTAGTCAGAGCCCTGTTTAATGGGACACGTGCTTCAGATAAAAACCTCGTCCAGGATTTTGGTTTTTGGTAGTTTTTCTTTTTTGTGACGTCTTCTTTTTTTTAAGTTTTTCAAGTCCGGCTCCCTTCTTTCTATATATGGCGAGCGCCTCCATGGCGGCGTTATGCCGTTTCAATTCTTGCAGCTGCCTGGCGTTATTCCTGGCCGAGTTGACGGTTCTGGAGATTGCAGATGCTGCTCCAGCTAAACCACCGATGGCGCTCAACCCCGCCAGGGCGGGTAGGAGAGGAATTATGCCGCCAGTTTGATTACGAGAAAGTTTCAAGCTCAGTCCTCAACCTGCTTTGCGAGCCTTCAATACTTTACCGTGTTGCGTTTTAGTGAGTGGAAGCATCACGTTCCCTCTCTTTAGCTGAGAATTGGAAAGGCGGAAAGAAGGAACTTTGCCAGCTTTGACGTGTTTTAACATTTTTTGCTTTTGATAGGGAGTCAAAGAGACTGCTACGTTTTTGTACATGATTTTTCCTCTTTATGAAAAAATAAAATATCATACCAAAACCTCGACTTTACTCCTGTCCAATTTCAAATACATCATTCTGTCGCTAATAACCAAAGCTAAAGCTTTCGTGTTTGAAGGGACGGCGGTTCCGAAGCGCATTTTTACTTGCAAATCTGTAACTGACGATGACAATCTTTCAGACTGCTTTGAAACGTCCAGTGCAACCAAAGGATAATTCTTCGAGAACATTTTGACTTCGTAAGCTGGTCCGGAGGATCCTGACCCCAACCCGTAGTACTGCTTCCTAAAATTTACGATCATTTGATACAAGTTAGAAATGTTACCTTGCGGAAAATTTAAATTTAAATTGAGTAAAGGGTAACGTTCGGAATTGAGCGTTACGTGGACGTCTGTAAAGTTACAGTGATCGAAGACTGCCGGATTTTGTTCGCATCGTTGTCTCTGGCCGTCTGAAAACCTATTACTATCCACCTCGGCCGTTCAACAGCCGAAGCGGTGATCAATCTCCAAGCGCAGATTGTCGAGGTGGGAAGGTCTAACTGGTCAGCGTACCAGTGTCTGAATGCGAGGGGGATGCTGATGCCAGAATCCACCATGGCGTACAGTTTGTTTTTTTGACCATCGGAGGAAATCACGTGCGGGAGGAACCAAGTTATTTGTTCTAAGACTATCTTGCCGGCATCAACCCCCGATGCTCTGAATATAGCATTATCGTCCGACGATCGAATAAGCACCAGCGTTTGTTGACAAGCATATAAAATTTTCGTATAGTCTTCACAAAAGCCCAGTAAGTGGGACAATGGCACAGCGAAGGAAAAACTGCCTTTCGGGTTGCGGGCAAAAAGCACGTCTCTTTTGTGTTTCAGAATCAAATTCGTAGTATCGTCTGTTGAAGATGCATTATGGGAGTCCAAAATCCATCCTCTATTGGTCAATTCCGCTTGCTGCTCTGGAGAGTAACTTACTAAGCCTTTAATGGTGCTTGCAAAACCGGGCATATTTAATTGGTCGACTGTCTTGTCGCCTATTTTATATTGTATCATGCTAAATAAATATGCGGCGGCGTTATTCACCAAAGCAATTTTATCTGTCACGGCGTATGCCGAACTGTCGGAACTCTTGACAAGAACACCTTTCACGTGAATGTAGCTTTTGTGCGGGTGGGTGAATAAATCTTGGTTCTGAACCGTAATTCTGATTTCACTGTTGGGAGTATTCACGTTCGTACCCACTATTGGCCCGTATTCGTGATAATTGTAACTGACGACTGATTCGTCCAGTATGAATGGTTCTGTAAGGTTCAGATATTCCTCATTGCTCTCCATATTTAGGCACTGATGAGACTGTCTATGAATTTGACTTTTTCAGGACTCAGAAATTGTCGCCTTCTAGCTCTGAAAGTCTCGTTATTCCCCCCTTTCGCTCGTGGCAATGTTTCTCTCTTATAAGAGCCTACCAATTGGTTGTGGACGATTGGTTCTTTAGCTAAAGGTAGACTGGGAACAGTCGGTTTAATAATATTCTTATTAAATTTCAACATTTTAGGTTTTTTATTTTTTTCGTAAATGTAGTCTCATCGTTAATGTCTCACCTCTCAAATTAACAGGCCTGTTGGCCTGGTTGGTCAACCAAATTCTACTAGAGTAAACCATGTTTTTAGTAACGGGCAGATATATCAGATTGTGAGGCAAAGAAACCACTTTATATCCCGGGGAGACGTTGTGGAAAAACGACTAGAGAGTCGGTTGCGATGATCCGTTCACGTAATAACCCGAAACCAAGTCGCAATGTACCAGCATGCTATTTACATTTATTATGTTGACAGTGTTTGGTCCGATGTATTCCCCAAATTCGTAAGTCTTAGCTTCGAAACCAAAAATCTTTCCGATACGGGGCGGTTCAGAAAAATCAACCTTATATCTCCTGTCAGTAATAGTTAGTTCGCACTTTAGAGTGTTTACGTTACCATTTAATAGAACGTAGGAAACGTTATTAGTCTCGTCCCAATGCTTGCTCTTTTTGAATTTTCTGTAAATGATGTTTATAATTTCGTCTAATTCATAACAACCTTCTGAGACGACGATTTTAGTCCAGGTGTTACCGCCGTCCGCGCTGTAAGTGAAAGAGTCGGTCACGTCCTCTATAACGTTAGGAATGGAGTTGTTAGTTTCCAAATTGACTAGAGCCAATTCGTGAGCGCCTTCCAATATCAACGGGGAAGCAAAACTGGTCACAAAGTCAGTTTTTTCAGAGGAAAGTATGATCGACATATTCTCAGTTTAATACATTAGTTAGCATCTACCGAATTCACCGATCAGTTTTCGGTACTCTCCATCGGACAGCAATGCTTTGCTCCGCATTTCTGTGAAAATGTGCACGAATTCTTCGTCCAGAGAATTACTGCCAGCCTCTATAGAGGCTCTGAGGAGCTTCAGTCTTTCGCACAAGTCATTCGGATCTTTATAGAACCGGTATCCTTTCCCTACAACCTCGGCAGGTCTGCCCCAAACAGGTTTTATAAAAGTCGTGTACTTGAAACCGGCGCTGGACTTTAGTCTTCTCGTACTGTCGTCGTTGTTGTGATATATGGCTTTACTCCTCTTCAGAATATCGTGGTAGTTCAAAAGGCTAGCATCTCCATCCGGTGGCTTCGAAGGGTTTTTTAAC
>JAHWFP010259996.1:21952-32213 GCA_023313725.1 Lithobius niger
TCAAAAGGCTAGCATCTCCATCCGGTGGCTTCGAAGGGTTTTTTAACCTCTTGACGACCAGGCTCTCTCAGCCTTACTCCTTGCAGCTACCAGCATGTCTTTTGCTTCCCTGCATTGCACTAGATTACTTCCCTGCTATTGCATTTTTAGCTTATATGATTTCGCGAATTAGTTTCAAATTAATGAAAAAGTATATTTTCATTAACATATTATCAAATAATTGTAATTATAAGCAAACAGTGAGCATCCTTACAACAATGTGCTTGTATTATAAGGGCCCAGGAACCTTACAGTACTAATAATTATTGGACTCCATGAAAATAATGGTATTATAGTAGGAATTACTATTATAAATAAGTTAAACTAGTCCAATAATAACAAATACACGCAGTACAAATAAATAGTAACTGATATATTTTCTTTATTATATATTATTCACTGCAGCCTTTTATTTGCGTTCTGAAAACGATTTTCTATCGACAGGTTAAAAAGGTGCAAAATACACCATGCAAACAAACCATTTTGGTGCCCATTCCGTAAATTTGGGTCAAAATGGAAATTTCTAATTTTTTATATGCAAGTGAAATATTTTTTTTACGAAATAAATTCGCAAATTGAACAGTTTTCCAGAAGTTTGGTGAATTGAAAATAAATTCGTCCCAGTCCTCAGTTTTTTTTACCGCAACTTGTATGTTCAACATGTTTTTTTTCCCATAACAAATAATATTTTGCTACTTAATTTGCTGGGCGGAAGGGGGTGAGATGCACGTAGATACTTAGATATAAAAAGTGGACATCGCATAGATGATTTAAAAAAAATACTGTCGTAAAGGTTTTTTATGCATCGCAAACACATTATAATCGTAGCCTAATGTTTGTTGACGTCGTCTGCACGCGAATGTAAACGCCACACAACAAACATTTTTGTTAAAAAAAAATCAACAATTTAAATAGCTAACACGGTCTTTCCTTTCTTTACAAGTCGCACAGTAAACTAAGAAATGTGTCAAAACACCTCTAAATCGACTTGGTTTTGACCGACGGACAACCCGTATTTGTTAGGCCTAATGAGTAGAAACGAGCCGGTAGGAGCAGCTCACGGAAGGCCGGCGCGATCCTCACGGCATGAATGGCCGGTCGGCCGGGCGGAAAATGATCGTAATGCAAAGTAAATACGAAGCGTTTTTCCCACCTTGCACTGTGTATACCTCTGCTGGACTTTCGTTGACGTTGAAATTGAACTCTGGAGCACTCTATTTATCACTTTTGAGCACATTTCTCACAATAATGTACACAAAATATTGAAAAAACCACGACTACACAGCTCACTCAACTGCTACCGTATCCTGCAGTTTAGCGGCGCCATTGTTGAACCTAAACGTCAGTAATTTATCCACCAAAAACGCCGTCGTATGTATTGTCAAATTCAATTGGTTAACTGTTTATGACGTCAACACGGTTCAAGCCAATAATACGATGATACTGGCCGAAAACAAACAAGCGATTGGCACGATACCAGACAAAAGAACACTCACTGTTGTAGGATGGGGCAGCACGACGTACATGCGTACGCCCTGGTAGCACGCCATTGACAATGTATGACGTACATGCGTACGCGCTGGTAGACAAGAGGTTAACATAACCAACTGCCACAAATCGTCCGTCCCTTCGTACTTTTTTCCTCCCACGATCAAGTCGTCGTCTTGAAATTGTGCCTCCATTTCACCAATCACGTAACGTTTAGTCTCCGGGTCGTATCGAATGCCAAAAGTGGGGTCGGTCAGAGTCTCTCGAGTGGCAAACATGCTTAGATACTTGGTAGCTAGCGGACCGAGTCTGACTGCGGAATCGCCGAGTAAAGAGGCCTCTTCCATTTGTCTCCTACGAGCCCCCGGCGTGAGGGCAAGTGACATGTCGGAGGGCGGTTCAGGTAATGCACCCATGGAACTGGAGAGTCGTCTCCTGGCATCCGCGCGAAACTGTATCTCGCCATCGTCACTGTCTATATTCTCATCTTCAGTATCGACGCGGCCCATTGCCGCTTCCAGAGCTTTCTGAATTTGCTCTAATCGTTACCCGTGATATTTTTCTTGTTTCTTCTGTCCAGCCTCTAGAGCCAACAGTTCTTTGATTTGTCGTTGACGCTGAGCCGAAGCCTCGCTTCCCTGTAGCATCTGCATTTTAGTCTGGTCTACTATAGGATCAACTACTGGTTTGAATATCTTTTGAAAATGTTCAGATTCTGTCTGCTTTTCCAGTTTTATATTTTGAAATTTTTGTTTCAGACGCTTTTTTAGAGCCTCGTACTGATCAACCGCTTTCTGGGGTTTGCTTCTCTTATTTTTAGCTTTAGTAGACATGACTAGAACAGATTTATTTCAACTTTTCCTTGGTCTCAACTTTGATTTTAGTTGGATTTCTCATTTGCATGTATTTGTTCCAACGGAGGGGCTAATTAAGGTACTGGAGTCGTAAAAATGGTTTTTCTTGGCTCACAAAATTTTTGTTATGAGACAAGTTTACGCGAGGAAATAACTATGTACAAGACAATTTGCTTACGTATGTTCAATACCGAGTTCCTGGCACAACAAATGAAAAGCGTACGGTAATTTTACACTCGCGATCACACCTCTACGGCACACGCTGCATTTTTAGAGCCTCGTACTGATCGACCTCTTTCTGGGGTTTGCTTCTCTTATTTTTAGTTATAGTAGACATGACAGTTTAGTACTTTATAAAATAATGTTTAAGTCAACAAACGTTAATGTCAAAAAAAACCTAGACGTACGTTAATGTCAACAAAAACCTAGACACACGTTAATGTCAACAAAAACCTTCGGCAGACACGTCGTTGTTAGTCGAGCATTCTTCTATAGCTTCGATCCAAGGGTTTAGTTTTAACGATGAGTAGGAATCCGTACGGAACAGAGTTCTAAACCTCACCACACATGCTACGAAACTCGTCGAAAATCATGTCACCACTAATGTGGTTAATGAAGACATGTTTGAGGTTTGCTTCGTCTTGCCTGAAGAGAATTATAATGTTGGAATTGTCTCGAATAACTCTCTTGGGTATCCTGCTGTAAGTCTGACATAAATAAAAGATCGAGGCGTCCGCGTGCCTGCCGTAGGCAAAATAACTTTCGATTCTGTCTTGTTTCTCAATCATGAAATCATCCAATAAAATTACCGTTTTGCCACATGGCAGTTCTTCTGGTGGTGGGATATCTTCGTTATTGGAACAAAAGGAACATATTATTAAACTGAGACCAGGACGTTGAAATTATTACTGCTCATGTTATTTATTTTATTAAACAGAATCATTCAGTTGGAGTGATGGTAAAAACAAACTTTACCTGCGTTTACTGCGCTCAAAAGTATCCTACCCAAGAAAGTTGGATACAACACCTCGTAGAGGCACACAGGAATAGTTACCCGCCCGAGTGCGATTGCTTCGAGAGGGTGTTGGGCTGTACAGGCGATCCTGTCCTCTGTGAGCAAGGACTCGAACACAGAAAGTACACGAAAGCTGTGCAGGCTGTAGACCTGTTGTACCTTTTAATGTTGATGCGAAGAGGTATAGAAGCTCTACTGCACGAATGTCTCCGGCAACTGGTGACTTGCAGAGCTCAAATTGGATTAGGAGTAAGTTTCGTTTGAAACGGCCAAGAAATACCAACTGGATTTCAGTCCCGCTACTCCCCAATCTATAATCCATTAGATATTCCCAAGTTACTGGACGCAGCTTATGCTAAAATCCAACGTTCCATCGACAAATTCGCCGAAAGAGGGAGTGGTTGGGTGATAAATCGCTCCTACGAACTCACAATCCGAGTAGCAAAAATCGACCCACTCAGACCGGGATCTTACATTCCTCTGCCAGCAAAATTAAAAAAGAAGTGGAAGTGTGTAGTCAATGTCACAGACCACAAGTGCTTCTTGTATTCAATTATGGCTGCCAAACACAAATTAAGCATGGTAAATCCGAAAGAATACGAAGTATACGTGAGAACGGTAGATTGTTCGATGCTGGACTTTCCAACGCGGCTTGATCACATTGACTCATTCGAGATGGCCAACAATCATTTATCGATCAATGTGATTGCTTATACCAAAGAGAACGGCTTGCATCCCCTTCGTGTGAGCACGAATTTTAAAGGGCAACCCGTAGATCTTCTTTTAATTACCGACGAGTCGACAAATTTTCACTACTGCGCCATCGTGGTATGTGACCAATTTCTCCGACACCAGGGATCGGGAAGCAACCCGAAATATTACTGTCGAAATTGTTTCGCTGCTTATGGAAAGGCATCGCTGAGAGACAAACACAAACTGGACTGTACAAGAACCAATCCGTCACCTCAAGCGATCAAATTCTTAAAACCGGGCGAAAACATTTTGAAGTTTGAAGCTTTCAATAGAAGAAATATTCACCCCACAATCATATACGCCGATTTCGAGTGCCTTCTGAAACCCGTTCCTTCCTCTAACAGCTCCGGGAAGAAAATCAACCACCATGAACCTTGCAGCTTCGGCTACGTCGTGGTGGGGTCTGGAAACTTTCAAAAAGCTGCTTATTACCTGGGAGAGGAAGCCGTTGAAGAATTCCTCGATCAGTTGGTGATTGAAGCGCACGAGTACGACGAAACATTAAAAAGAGTCCAACCACTATGCCTCACTCCGATCCAAGAGGCTGATTTTAACCACGCTGTAGACTGCATCTACTGCAAAAAGCCATTCAGTTCAAAAGACGACAGGATCACTGCAATGTTACCGGCCAATACAGACGAGCTTCTCACTCGAGTTGTAATCTGAATGCCCGAGAGCGCACCACGATCCCCATGGTATTTCACTGTCTCGAAGCTTACGATATGCATCTACTGGTAAGAGCGGTGCACAAGTTTCCGAAAAAGTAGAAGTCCTCGCGAGAAATACGGAGAGGTTCATGAGCATGACCATTACCGTTGAAATGGGATGGGATGAAAAGAAAAAAAAGAAAAGGTACGTTCGGCTTAAGTTCGTAGACAGCTATAATTTTCTCTCCTCTTCGCTGAAAACTCTGGCGGAGAGACATAAACGAGATTACGAGTTTAAGACGGTGAAGCTGTTCTTGAAAGTTGGTGGGAAGGACAAATGGTTCCTTCCCGACGTCCAGGAAGAGACTGCCGTGGATCTGTTAACCTGTAAGGGTTACTACCCATACGAACACGTTTCCAGCATGAGTGTATTCGAAGAGCAGTCTTTACCACCGAAAGAATACTTTTATTCCAAACTCAAAGAAGAAGGCATAACTGACGCACAATGCGATCACACCAAAAAGATTTGGAGTATGCTGAAAATCAAAAAGTTTTCCTCCTACCACGAAAAGTATCAGCTAACCGACTGTCTGCTTTTGGCAGACATTTTCGAAGAATTCCGCAGGATCTGCTTGCGAGACCACGACATAGATCCGTACTATTACGTCTCCACGCCAGGGTTTAGCTGGGCGGCAGCTCTATGACCAAGGCCGAACTGGAACTATTTACTCACGCTAGCAAACACAACTTCATCTTGTCGGGAATACGGGGTGGAGTTAGCATCATTAGTCGAAGGTTCGCGAAGGCCAACAACCCGTACATTCCCGAAACATACGATTCAACAAAACCTAACAAGTACATCATCGATTGGGACCTCAATAGCGCTTATGGCTGGGCCATGAGCCAGCTGCTGCCTTATAACGACTTTAGGTATTTGACTAAAGATGAGATTCGAGCTTTCGATGTGACTAAGATAGCAGACGTCGTCGGTAGGATACATTCTGGAAGTAGATTTGTACTACCCGAACAAACTTCACGAGCTCCACAATGACTACTCGCTTGCTCCTGAAAAATTTGAAATAAGAGAAGAATTAGTTTCAGAGTATTCGAAATCTTTGTTGCGAGGAAAACCAGTGAAACCTGTCGTGAAGCTAGTGGCCAACCTACTGGGGAAGACGCGTTACGTAATTCACTACCGTAACCTAAAATTCTACCTCGAACACGGCTTGGTCCTTCGTCACATCAGGAGGGTGCTGAGTTTCAATCAGAAGCCCTGGTTGAAACAATATATAGATTTTCATACGGCAAAACGAAAGGAATCGAAGACGGTGTCTGAAGGGGAATTTCACAAGTTGTGTCCTAATTCGGTGTTTGAGAAGACGATTAAACAGAAACAGAAAAGACTCAAAGTCAAGCTATGCACCGACAGCAACCGAGCCATCAAATATTCCACCCAACCCAATGCCGATTCGTTTCGGATATTGCACGAAAACCTGGTTCAGATCAACTCGAAAGTACGCAGGGTGACGTGCGATCTTCCCACCTACTCAGGGTTCGCCATACTAGAGTTGTCCAAACTCCTTCTCTACGAATTTCACTACCGATACATACGTCCCCAATATGGAGATCGAGCAAGACTGCTGTTCACTGACACGGACTCGCTGTGCTATTGCATCGAAACCGTGGATGTGTACGCGGACATGCCTAAAAACATGAGTAGATTCGACGCTAGCAACTACGATCCTCAACACCCACTGTTCTGCAACGTCAACAAGCAAGTGTTGGGAAAGATGAAAGATGCCACGAAGGGAGTACCGATAAAAGAGTTTGTGGGATTGAGTAGCAAGATATATTCGCTTGTGGCGGAGGGAATTTCCAAGAGATTCGTGGAGAAACACTTAAGCTACGAAGATTACATGGCGACTCTCCATTCGAATCAGGAACAAAGAGGGAGTTGGTACAAGATCGCCAGTGACAGCCATCACCAGCTGGCCACGACCGTGGTGAATAAATCCCTACTGTCAGCCTACGATGACAAGAGATTCCTCGTAAACGAAGTAGAAACTTTTGCAATCGGACATCGTGGCATCAAATATATACAATACCATGAGGATGATGATTACGATGGGGATGGCTATCTTAATAATTTGATCATGGAGTCTTTAGACGATGACAATGACGGAGTATGAACAGGTATGTCCGACAGTATAATCAGCGATGAAGAGGCGGAAACTCGGTGGAACGGGGATGAAGTGGAACAGAGGCTGAAAGAAGTTGATAATGTCGAGGTTCGAGAAGCCGAGATGAGGAAATTGCGGATGAGGGAGAGTAGGCAGTTGAAAGTGCAAAATCCAGAAGAGTGGAAGAAGAGAGCCAGGGATAAACGAAGACGGTTAGATAGGGATAGGCACGCCACACTAACTCCTATCCAGAAAAAGAAAAAACAAGCTGCGGAAAAAGACCGACGTGCGAGAATGACTGAAGAAGAGAAAATAGTGTTCAGAGAAAAAAGAAGGTTGGCTCAAAGAGAGCGAAGAGAGAAAAAGAAACGAATGGCTCGGTGATTTGTTGCTTGTAATAATGTTTGTTGAATAAAATATAAATAAAATATTTTTTTATTAAAGAACAAACTCTGAGATACATTCTCATCATGGACGCCACTAGCAGTTATTTTATGCTGAGTAAATACCTCAATGTCACGATTGAAAGCGGACCGACTCTCGTTTTTAACAAACAGGCAGGGCTTACCACAGAGTTGAGACTAAACTCGTTGGAATAGACCTACCTATATCGACTGGGTGAAAAGATCAACAGATCTGTACTCAATCAGTGGAGGGAGAAATTGCAGTCCAAGGACGAAGAAGAAAATAGGTTCGCCTGGAAAGGTTGGGAAAGCACGGACGAGGGTCTATGGAAAAGCGTTACGGATCCCACTTCGAAACAGGTCTTCGAGCCGTTCATCGAAATAGCCGGAGAAGTATTAATCGAGCAATTGAAGCTAACTGTACACGAAAAACATATGTTGGCAATAATGTTGGAACTGTCCAAACTCGACAGCAGAAACAAAATGAAATTCTTGTTGGATTTTAAAATGAAAGCGCTTCGTGTCGGAGAGGAGAAAAGAATCAGAGTACGATTTACGAATGACGACACGCAAGTGCACTTTGTGGAATACGACCCTAAAACAATGGCGGTGGTTACTTTGTTACAACTTTCGTTTATGGAATGGTCCGAGCTCTACAAACACTTTGCGAGCATAGATAAACTCATGGGGAAAGTTTCCGAAGACGAATAAACATTTCTCCATTCGGACTGCCTCTGGGTGGCAGTACGACCGACCAGTAAAAAAAAATAAAAATTTTTATTCATGAGCACAGACCCCTTGTAGGTAGGTATCGTCTACTATTTAAGTTTTCGAAAAGGTTTTTGTAGGTTTTGTTGAAGGCAGACCCGGGATTGTAGTAGGTCTGTTTGGGGGAGCCTGTATTGTAGTAGGTCTGTTTGGGTAGCCCTGGCTTCGAGAACAATAGAATACAATGGGTTTTGAGCACAGGCCGTTATAGTACTAATTTACATCTACTCAACTCTATCTCACTTAGGGTTAGGGCAGCATTTTCGATTTGGATGGAGAGATCAACAGCTAGGTGAATCTCTTGCTAGTTATATTCGTGAACTTAAATGTATGACTAGCATTTGTAAGTGCGACACCTTTCTGAAGAAGCTTTGCCAGACCTTTTAATTAGCGGCATTGCTTCTGAGGTGACTCAAGCAGAATTGTTGGCAAAGGATAAGAGTCTTTCTTTTGAGGATGCTTGCAAATTTGCTCTAGCAGCAAAAGCTGCTGAGAAAAATGTACTCGAGGGCCTAAAACTAGTTCGTCAAGGAGTTTTAAAGTAAGTTCTCGGGATCTAGAAATGAAGGGCATTATATGTACATGCTACGAGTCTCGTGAACATAAACGCCCAAAATGTAAATACAAGTATTGAAGCTGTAATTCCTACAGAATTCAAGGACAACTAGCGGTAGCTGCCATTATAGAGGTTCTGGAAAAACAAGCATATCTCCTGAATCTCATAAAAAGGTTAATTCATGTAAGCATAAAAGAGGCCACCACTAATATGGCAAATACCGTATTCTAAGATCAACATCCAATCCTGACAGTACTCTAGCTCAGAGCAGTCTTACCTAAACAAAGTTTCAGAGTTAAATACGAGTTTTGAATCCAGCGATCACAGTTTAATCGTCAACACTGTTAAAAGTAACAAGTGGATTATTCATTGTATTCTAAATGGTGTAGAATTGCTATTTGGATTGAAATTGGATATGTCACGTGACAATTATTTTACTTCAAAACTGGTTTCAGCATTACGTTACCTCTATTAAGATTAAAGATACAGCTATTACCTTTGCAGTCATGGTTGTGCAAATTGTAAAAACATTAAGAGCCATTAAGGGCAGTTAACTTTAAAGTAACACTGTAAAACTTTATTATCACTCCAGGTGAACAATCAGTGTTATTTGGCAAGAGCTGCATCAGCAAACTACATGTTGTACTCAGTCAATTTTATGATTTGAATTCGTTCACTTTTGACGACCCTGTTAACTGAATTCCTAAAGTAGATGTCTTTTAACGATTTAGGCCTGGTTTGGGAAAGTTTACAGATTCCGAGTTGAGGTTAAGTTAAAATCCGATGCAAGCCAAGATTCATGTAAGCTCAACCTGTGCCTCTTGCGCAGGTTTGAAGGAGCAAGGTCAAAGCAGAAATAGGTCACTTGGTACGTGAAGAGATTCTGAAACCATTTAGCTGTAGTGATTGGGCAATGCCAGTAATTTTAGCGCACAAACCAAAAGGCAACCTGAAAATTGTCAAAGACTATAGGTTAACTCTGAAATTGCCATCAAATATTGTCCCAAACCTCTTGCTGAGGATTTATTCAGTGAACTAGCAGCTCGTTGTGATACATTTTCGATGATTGACTCATCAGACGGATTTCCTCGAATGTAGTTACAGTCATTGTTCAAGTTCCTCCTCACTTTTAATATGTTCTTAGGTGTATTTGAATCGCAATGCATCCCGCTAGGCTGTTCGTAGGCTCCCAGTGTTTTCCAAAAGATAGCTTTCCCTAAAGCTGAGCCGTTTTATGACAATGTGGTGGTGACATGGAGGGACTCTGTGCATGATAAAACTTGAATATGAATTTTAGAGGCCTTTGATGGGGTGATACTGAAGAAAGCCCAGTGTAACCTGAATATGTTCAAACTGAACATATCGATAAGGATCGATAAGGATAATCGATAAGGATAATATCGATAAGGATAATATCGATAAGGATAATACTCGTAATCTGCAAGAATTGATAGCTGCAATCAGTAGTATTCCAGAATCCAGACACAATTATGAGCTACACAATTAATCCGTAGTAGTAGTAGTAGTAGTAGTAGTAGTAGTAGTAGTAGTAGTAGT
>JAHWFP010259996.1:32223-72737 GCA_023313725.1 Lithobius niger
AGTAGTAGTAGTAGTAGTAGTAGTAGTAGTAGTAGTAGTAGAAGTAGAAGTAATAGCAGTAGTAGTAGTAGAAGTAGTAGCAGTAGTAGTAGTAGTAATACTAATAGTTGTTGTAGTAATATAATAATAATAATAATAATAATAATTTTTATTTCAGGAAACATGCTCAAAGTTCTGTAAAACTTGTGAGAGCAGCAATAAATACATACAACGTACACTTTAATAAATAGACGTACAGAGCTACTACATAATTATTTCATCATCAATATCATCACTGTTATCTTCACTAATCATCTCATTACCACCACATCTATATATATATATATAAGGCTTGGGTAGCACTGAGCAAAATCATCAGGTGTGTGTGCATAACAATCAGCAACAAACGTTTGTGTGTGCGTTACAATGTTTGTGCCCTGTAACAATCAGGAAGAGCTTTCAAAAATGGTTGAGAAACAATCAATGTCTGCACGATCGTTGCTGGGTTTATCGCACTTAGTGTCAGAACGGACAAACAGTCAATTCAGCAACATAACAGCAGCGTCCTGCACTGCAAAAAGACATTTATTCCCTACGAAAACCAAATAACAGGGGGTCAAAGGGAGGGGGAGCGGCTACGGGGGTGTAGATATTCACACCACACAAAGGAGAATTCGGGGGGGGGGGGGTGGAGAGGGGAAAGGGCTACCAGGGAGTAGGTGCATGGGGGAAATCTGACCATGCACCGGGAGAATGTGGGGAGAGGGGGCCGGGAGACAGATCGGGGGCCTCGAAGTTATATTCATTTTGTGCTACCCAGTACCCAGTAAAGTATTTCACTTAGGTACACGGGAAACGGCTAGGCCGGCGTGGAGGTACAGCTAGTAATATAAAACATGTATTAACGCTATTATAATGATGATGTTTAACCTTGGACAATAATAACATTCATAAATTAATAATATAGAATATTTATATTATACAATAATTACACAAAAAGTAAAATTTATTTTGCTTTTCCTGCGTTATACCTTCTTCTAATAAGAATTTTTTTTAACTTCCTTTTAGCCTCCATTTTATTTTGTTGAAAACACAGGAATTCTTTCGGGAATTTATTAAAAGTATTTGGTATATAATACCCTTTATTTCTTAATCCATATTTGTTGTACCATTTAGGCATTAAAAATTTTTGTGATGTTGCTCTGAGTTTTATCTTTTTTTCATCATTATAATTTTTATGTTTATTTATGAAGTAGTTTTTCATTATTACAATATAATCTCTCAATTTATCCACTCCCAAAATTTCATTTTGAAGGAATATTTCGTTTGTTGTAGTTTTGTTGTTTCCAAATAGTAGTAGTAGTAGTAGTAGTAGTAAGCATAGTAGTAGTAGTAGTAGGCATGGTAGTAGACATAGTAGTATTAGTAGTAGGCATAGTAGTAGACATAGTAATAACAGTAGTAAGGGGCAAGGTAGCCTGATGGTTAGCATATTCGTCTCCAGTGCCAGAGGTCCCGGGTTCGAACCCCGCCTCAGCCACCCCTGGTATCTTCGGGCAGAGAAGGGCCCTGTGATGTCTCGTGCTCATGTCGATTGTAGCATGTAAAAGAACCTAGGATTTCCGATAGGATTTCCCTAGCAAAATTGACCCTCTCTCCTTCTGGCGCAAAGGCTAACGCTGGGTGCACGTCAAACAGCTGCAGTAGTAGCCGTGGTGGTGGTAGCAGTAGTAGTAGTAGTAGTAGTAGGCATAGTAGTAGTAGTAGGAGTAGTCATAATAGTAGGCATAGTAGTAGTAGTTGTTGTAGTAGTAGTTGTAGTAATAATAATAAATTCTTTTATTGCAAGCAGTTCTCGAAGCTTATAGAAAGCTTGTATGAGATATTACATCATTTTATTCAGGTAGAATTTGTGATTAATAACAGTAAATAATACATACACGAAACATCACACAAAAAATATAGTACTTTATGTATTCATAATTTATTCATAAATTATCGGTGCTTCTCACTGGACTTATAATATATATCTATCTGATTTATCATAAGGTATTTGTTAAATTTACCCGTAGTCCTTTCATATTTATATATGTTAATATATTTTCTAACATTTCATTAAATAATTGTGGTATGTATACTTGTTTCCTCTTTTTTTCATGTGCATTATTCCAGCTTGGCATCTCATACCTCCTTTTTCCTACTCTTATTTCTCTAATGTTTGTGTGGTTACTTTGAATGCATTACTATAATAATGTTTTGTAGAGGCAGTAGTAAAAATAGTAGTGGCAGTAGAAATAGTAAGAAGCACTAGGCATAGTCGTCGTAGACGTAGTAATAATAGTAATGGTAGTAGTTAAATTTAATATTAATATTTTTTATTGCTGACAATGCTCGAAGATTTTTGGAAAACAAGAGTCAGCATCAATACAGTACATACCAGAATTTATATTTTGACATTTATAAGTAACACACAGAATAATTTATTTGCCCGTTTCATTTCTTAAATAGTTTAATTTAGTTGTATTAGTAGTAGCAACAGTAGTAGTAGTCATAATAGTAATAGTAGTAGTAGTAGTAGTAGTAGTAGTGGTAATGATTGTAGGTGGATAGGGTCAGTTCTTTCGCATTTAAACTCATCATGCCAGGATCCAGTTTCACATGGAATCCAGTTTAGCCCACTGATTAACAATGGCTAATTAACAGTGGCGATGCAAAGCATTTTAAACTCCATGCAAAATCTGTAACCTGTAGTTAACACCTCACACATAAAATTTTAAATACATAGTTATTTTTATTATAGTGTGCGTGAATACATACCAGTATTAAATTCCACACATTTTCCTTCTGGCAAATCAACTTCTCTCATGCTAATGTTTTTCACAAGTTCAACACCAAAAATGCTCTGTTGAGAAACCGCAATGTATAAAATTAGTTGAATCTAATCATACATACAGTTATCACAATATTTTACGAAACTACACAAAATAACCACTCTATAGTAGCTCGAGAATCGCAAAGATCATTTTAACACATGATTTGAAATGGATCACCGTCCATTTATTTTACCTGATTCTTGTGAGTTGGTGACCGCATGGGTGAAACTACCTAAGACTGTAATGTATTACAAACAAAAACGTCAAGTGTGCCGTAAAAAAGGGGGATATATGATTGAATTTTCACTTGTTAAAATAAACACGGATAAAAATTGATGATTTTTAATTGAAATAATAAAATGTACAATTG
Source organism: Lithobius niger (assembly GCA_023313725.1). Lineage (NCBI taxonomy): Eukaryota > Metazoa > Arthropoda > Chilopoda > Lithobiomorpha > Lithobiidae > Lithobius > Lithobius niger. Next base: position 35,446 of record JAHWFP010259996.1, read on the forward strand.
AGAAAATTACATCTGTTTAGGTGCTGTTGTACTTTACGTTTTGAATATATGATTGGTAGAGCACAACAGCACCTAAACAGATGGAATTTTCTCAATTGTACATTTGATTATTTCAATTAAAAATCATCAATTTTTATCCGTGTTCATTTTAACAAGTGAAAATTCTTTCATATATCCCCCTTTTTTACGGCACACTTGATGTTTTTGTTTGTAATCCGTGTGCCTTTTTTACGGCTATGGCGTCACGCTACTAAGGTTTATGCATGCAGTCGATTGTTGCTGGTCACTTGGAAACAATTCAACTCATCTCTGAAAGCCTGCATCTGCGAAATAAATACGCAATTCTATCGTTTTTAGCTGCCAGACCACGCAGCTTAGTTTGGTTTAAAAATATATGCGTTTAGCTGAAACACTGATTCTTTCATTTTACCACGTGGACGAAGAATGAGTCTGGAGTTTGATGAGTGGCATTGTTCCCTAAATACAATGGTTAAAACTATGTAAAACAATCAAAATGATCCCATAACTCCATGATCCGGTCCCATAACTCCGGAATGGATCGACCAATTGAAAAAGTGGTCACTGTAAGGTTGAAGCCCAGGGAAATTTCTCGCTCAGATCATGTTTCAGATTTTAGATAGATGCAGTAGTTTTTTCTGAAACCGTGTCAGCCAAGAAGCAGAACAACAACAACAAGAAGTGAACAGTTTTCAAATTTACGTGTGGCTTACTACGTTACTCTTGCACGGAATTGCATAAAGGTTGGTGTAAAGTTTGGAAAAGTTGCTATCTACTATCTGGCCAAGTTTGGTCGAAATATATTAAATAGAAACGGAGAAATTAATAGTTTTAGTTTTGCTGGAGAGAGGACTTCATATATATACACGGCTCTCACTGTGTTTGATACTAGGTTAACGATTTATACCAGAAGCCTCAGGCGACATTGACCTATCCGGTGTCAACAATGATGCTGGCCAATGTCATTGTATCTGGTGTGCAAAGGAATGTCAGAGTTCACACTGGGATTCACACCACATCAATGTTTGGAGGGGATAGAAAGTTTGATAAAAACATGTGCCACTTTTGTATCAGTATCACAGTGTAATTTCGCCTACACAAACCTACAAATGAATTTGATATTCCAGGTAGCACTTAAACAAGGAATGATATCTTAACTTACTATACTGAGCAAAGGATAAGTTTGTAGTGCAGGATTTCTAGTCATGAAATATAACCTATTTTCGGAATCTGTGACATAGCTAGTTTTTCGGGAATCTCTACTTGAACAAGCTTTGGAAATATTTTCCCAGGGACTTTGGATTTTATGTAGCTTTGGTAGGTAGGTGGTACTCCAAATATTGTGTTGTTTTGGTTACTATATTATATCATAACAAAAACCAAAACTGGTAAAAGGGGCTGCCAAGTTCCGAATTGTTCGGCCCTTCAAATCATTCGCCAAGTTAATCGCACCTCTTAATAGTTAGAAGCTTAAATGAAAACTAGAACATTGCTACTTTTGGTCGCAATGTTCAAGTTTTCATTTAACGGCCGAAGTATTGTTCGGTGCATTTAATTTTGGGAATGTTTTGGTGTGTTGATATCCCTCCTTTGAAGGGCCAAACCATTCGGAACTTGGCGGTCCCTTTTACCAGTTTTGGTTTTTGATACGATATCAGTCCTTTTTTTGAAATTGTGTATTAAACTCAACTCCGAACCATTCTCAACTTAGTCACCTCTTTATGAGTTTTTGGTTTAGTTTTAATTTTGTTGTAATTTGTATTACAATTTTTAGTTAGTTTTGATGTGTTGATATCACTCCTTTGAAGGGTCGAACCACTCTCAACTTAGTGGCCGCTTTACCAGTTTTTGGCTTTGTTTATTTTGCTTTGTTTTTACAGTTTGTTTGTTTTTCGTGAATTGGACGTGAATACAATTTCTTTGCAACATTGTTTAGATTTATCGTGATGCACTAGTGTGTGTCTAGGAACGTACGTCAGTATCCACATTCTCATTGTCCGAACTTTGGCCGTCCAATGAGAGACGATGCCGACAATACTAACAATGCTTATAACAATATTTTCGTACTTACGCGCCCTCCCACGCTATCCCTGTTACGCCCCCAGGCTCCAAACCATAAAAGGTATGCAGTTCGTATTGTACTGCACCCATTCATCCAATTTCATAGCTGGAAGCCTCCCCGTTATTTTGGTATCGTTGAATAATCACCCTATGGGATTTAACATGGGAATTAGCTAGCTAACACATTTTCAACGCTATTGAGGGTCAGATTTTGCATTGAAAGCAGCTTAGCTGACATTCCTACACGAGTTAATTTTTGTTAGGTGGGAAGAGATCATCGAAAAGGATGCAGAAAAACTAACTAACAACCCAAATGAAAACTATGCAGAAAAATTACAACGTATAGAATGCAAAATAGATGAAGTATTAAAACTGAAACCGCAAATTGACAACATAGATGCAATTATGTGCAGTATAACCTTCATGGAGAAAAAATATGAAGAAATTAAAAGAGAAAACGTGGAAATTAAAAAGGAGTACACAGAAATGAAAAAGAAACTGTGAGCCTTGGAAAGCAAAATTGCCACAGACAAAGTATGTGACTGCAACACAGGAGAGATAAGCAATGAAGTAAAGAGGTTAAAGCAACACCAAGAAGAAAATGACCAGTATAATAGAAATAAGAATGTGGAAATTTTTGGTGTAGAAATGATCAAAAACGAAGACATGAGGGACACTATACATCGAATTGTGAACTGTTTACAACTGAACAACTTCCATGATACACACATAGAAAAGGCGCACAGGATACCCAGTAAAAACAAACAGAGGCCTGAATCCATCATAATTCAATTTCGAAGTCGCGTGGATAGAGATGCATGGCTGGACAGTAGAAAGAAAATCATCACAAATAACGATCTATTCAGAAATGGAAATGACACTAGAGTGTACATAAACGAACACCTGACTCCGTTTTTCAAAACTTTGATTTGGAAAACAAAACAAGAAGCAAAGTAATATTTTAAGTACATCTGGTTCAGAAACGGGAAAATAAATCTTAAAAAAAATGAGACAGAAAAAAAAGTGATAACAGTGAAGAACGAAGAAGAGTTGGAAAACCTAGTTAAAGATGTCAAAAATGTAAACAATGAAAATGGAAATTGAAAGTAACACACAAGAAGAAGAAAATGAATTTTGCAATGACATTGTTGATACTTTTGAAGAACTTGAGAAATGTTTTATTTTCAAGACTGAAGTAAATCATCTGAAGTATTTACATGTAAATATCAGGAGTATCAGGTTAAATTGGGAACTTTTTTTGTTACAAATGAATCTTTTAAATATTAGTTGGGATGTTATTATGTTAACTGAAATTAATATAAAAGATGAAGAAGTCAAACTATATAGCATACCGGGTTTTCAGAAATTCTGTGTCTGTAGACATGAAGCAAGAGGTGGAGGAATTTTAGCATTCCTGAGAAATAATAAAATAAGAAATTGTGCATGCCAAAAAATCAAAATAGATACAAATGATGCATTATCCATAAACTTTAAACATAATGATCAGAATTACAAACTAGTAGTAGTTTATAGGAAACCATCATCTAGTCGAATTTTGTTCTGTAAACACTTAAAAGTGTTACTTAAACAAATGGATACAGACAAAGAGGTAAACATTGTCATCTGTGGAGATTTGAATCTAAATTTACTAAAAGAAACTCAAGATATTTCGGAAAAGCACGATATTGAGAAGTTTGAGAATTTGATGGCATCAATGAGTTACAATCTAAAATTAAATTCTGCAACTAGGGAAGAAATAAGACTAGGACGAATTGTAAAATCCTGTCTTGATCCATTTTTCACAAAATTCCAATCAGATAATAGTAAAGGCTTTGTAGTTAAAACAAAAATAGCAGACCATTATTTCACCGGTTTAGAAACATGGAATGACAGGGACCTTAAACTGCCTGAAGCAGATGCAGAATTAACTTACAAATTAAATAATAAGAATATTATCAAACATCTTGCAAGTGTAGACTGGAATTATCTAAGAAAGTTCAAAGACCCTAATCAAATCTACGAAGAAACAGAATTAAGAATAAATCAGATTTACAGTAGTAACAAAGTCTTATTTAGAAAGAAACAAGCGAAAAACACTAAAAAAAATGACTGGATGGATAACAATTTATTAAATAATATTAACAGGAAGAATTCACTTTGGACTAAAATTAGCAAATATAAATATCCATCGGATAAGTTATTAAAGGAATATAATGATTTGAAAAAGAGTGTACATAAAGATATACTAAAGGCAAAAGAGAACCATTATAAAACTTATTTTCAAGAAAATGCTAAAGACAGTAAAAAAATATGGAATAAATTAAACAACATTGTTGGGAAAAAGATAAATAAGGGAAATATTGATAACCATTTCAAAGAGACTTTCATTACAATACCAATTAAAGAAACTTGCGATAATATTGCCAAACATTTCGTGGAACAAGTCCCTAAACTTAAAAATCAAGCTTCACACAAGAAAAATATGGGAAATAGGATCTCCTCTAAACAATCATTTATAAATAAAACTATGATTATAACTGAACCAACGATGTATGATCTCTTTAAAATAATTGATGAACTAAAAATAAAATTTTCTACAGGACATGATGGTTATTACATCGATCACTTCATTAAAACCAAAGAAAATACAGCATTTCTTATGAAGATTTTAATCACATCAATAATTGACACAGAAATATGGCCTGACAAACTAAAAATGCAGATCATAAGACCTATATATAAAAAGGGAAATAAACTAGATTTTGATAACTACCGACCAATTTCTCTCCTGCCAGTATTAAACAAAATTGTGGAAAAATATTTTGCTACATGCATTGAAAACTTCCTGTATAAATTTAATATATTTATCAACATACAATTTGGCTATCAAAAAAACAAAAGCACTGTTGCAGCATTAACTGTAATAAACAATAATATTACAAGAGCCCTCAATGAAGGTAAATTTGTTGGAGCAATTCTGATCGATCAAAAAAAGGCATTTGACACCTTAGACAAAAACATTTTATTAGAAAAATTATACAAGATCGGCTTAAGAGGAAAAATACTAAAAATACTGATCAGCTATTTAAGTAATAGGAAATGTAATGTAAAAATTGGGGACGCCTGTAGTCGATGGATGGATATTGAATTTGGAGTGCCGCAAGGATCCATTTTAGGGCCTTTATTGTTTATACTGTATCAGAATGATTTAGATTCATTAACCTGGAATACATATTTAACTCTATATGCTGATGACATCTTTATGCTATCTATTAATACAAAAGAAACTGATATGATTAAAAATTTGCAGGAAGACTTCGATAAAATAAATCACTATTTTGTCAATAATGACTTATACATAAGCGGAAATAAAACTTGCTTCATTCAAATTTCGACATCACATTTGAAAATTAGTAATAACACAATTAAACTTCACAGTACTAAATGCGAAATTAAAAATAGACTATACTGTAACTGTTGTGTTATAAACAATGTTACTAAGACAAAATACCTAGGCATTGAAATTGACAAAAATTGGAAATTTTACGATCATGTAGAACATTTAATCAGAAAAGTACGACAAACTATACCAATGCTATACAAAGTTAAACATTTAATCAGTAATAAGACTAAGAAAATTTTATTTGAAGCTTGGATTTTATCACAAATTAGATATGCTAGTAACATCTATGGGTCAACTTCTAATGGACTGATTTTAAGATTACAGAAAGTACTCAATAAAGCAGTAAAAGTCCTTTTTAGCAAATCGGAAAACAAAAAAAAACAAGAGAAATTATGAAAGAAAACAATATGTTGAACTTTAAGCAAATCTTTGAATATGGAATTATAACGCAAAATTATTTTAAAAGCGAATTTAAAATACCTGTTGCCAGAAATATAAGAAGAAATAATAACTGGCTTAAAGTCCCATTATGGACAAACTCATATGGAAAAAGAAATCTTCCATTTTTAATACCAAACATTTTTAACAGAATACCTGAAAATCTACGACAAATTAACTGCAAATATACTATGAAAAAAGAAATTAAAAAATGGCTGCTGTCAGAGAAATAAATACTATTAATTTTGAAATGTGATTTGTAAATAAGGCTATGTATGTGATGACTAACAATTGTAAATATTCTGTACATAACAAAACTCACTAACCAATTTATGCAATTTAAACTGTTTTATTGATTTTGTAATAATATACAATGTATCTGGCACATACAAACTCTTTGAGTTTCGTGCAGTAAGTATAATAAAGATTATTATTATTATTATTATTATTGCTCTCGATTTCAACACAATTTAAGCTTTTGTACCGCATTATTATTTTTCCCAAAGTACCTGAAATATGCCCAACTATGCTTCAAGATATAAGACACTGACGCTATGGCGCCGCGCTTCAATGGTTTACAACCTCGACAATTGAACTGACGTGATGTTTGTTTTGATGATTGTTGCCTAACTTGGCGTGACACACTAGCGTGTGTCTAGATTGTCTTTTATCTGTAGAGAGGCTTTTCTATTATTTAGGTAACTCTTTAGTATATCACAAATTTTCCCTCTTAATCCTCTTTTTCTCACACTTCCTTAATAAGATACCTTGATCAAACGTATCAAATGCTTTTTAAAGATTTACTAACATTATTCCTTTATGTTTTCCTTCATTTAGTGCATTTGTGATATCATTTATTTCTATGAACAAGTCTGTTGTATCTTGTTGTTTGTGTATCCGTACTGCGCTTTAGTTAAACTATTTATTTTGTCTAGAAATGTCGTTATTTTATTTGAAAAAACTTTTCTATAGAACTATCTATTACAGATAGTAATGCTACTGGCCTGTACCATAGTTACGTTTATTTGTTTTAATGCCCTTTTTGTAAATTGGCCTTATGACTTGTATTTTTAACAAATCAGGCCATAATTCTTTTTCATTACATTAATTCATTCACAATTGCTTTAACAGAATTTTCTTTGGTTTGTTTTATGTGTTCTGTTTGTATTTTATCAATGCCTATTGCTTTGTATTTTTTAAATTCATATAATTATTGTATTTATTATTTCCTATTCAGCTGCTTGTTCAATGAACATAGCTTTCCTTGTTCCCTTGGTGTTTATTTTTGTTTCTGTTTTGCGTTATTATAGAATTTTACTTTTTTTTATAATTGTCATGGTCATCGTTAAAACTTGCTTTTAGGTTTGGTACTTGGTTAGAAAATGTATTGTTAAATTCCTTAGCTATGTCCGTTATATTTTGGTCTTTGAAAGTTTTGAATATACATGCACCAATACTTGCCTTTCTTTTTTTACCATTCACTTCATTAACTACCTTCCAAATTGTTTATTTTTATTTTGCTTCAGCATTCCTAACTTTTTTCATAATAGTTTTATTTGCATTCTTTAATTTTCCTGTTTACTTCTATTTTTTTTATTTTTTGTATTTCTTTATCAATTCTATAATAATAATAATAATCTTTGCCACCCCTAGGGGTGGGAGGGTCATGGAAGGGCGGTGAGCCACTAACACCATACCATGAAATGAGGAGTAATGATGAAAAATTAAGTACTCTCGGGCCAAGAACGCTTCAAGAATGGATGAAGATTTTCCATGTTGAGGTGGCGACGAAATCCCTGTACCGTTTTTTGGTTAACGGTAAGCTCGCTAAGAGCATTCCAAACATGAATGACTCGCACCGAAAAAAAATTTCGGCGAGAATTTGTAGACGAGGCTGACATTACAAGTCTCCAGCTATGACCCCTCGTTCGACCAATACAAGGCGTAAAATCAAAAAAGGGGAGGCTGACAGATGTGAGATCGTGTAGGATCTTGTAGGTTAAGATTAAATCAAATTTGATTCTGCGTAACTCAAGTAGCTCCAGACCAGCCTTATTACGGCGTTCAGAGTAGCAAAGGTCACGGAATCCCTGAAGTCCCTTCGTAAATCTGCGTTGGACAGCCTCAAGGCGGTCGATATCACCTAGTAAGTGAGGAGACCAGACTGGTGTTGCATATTCTAAAAGTGGCCGCATAAACACTTTGAAAGCCCAAACCTTGGTAGACCAATCACCAGAAGTAAAACGCCGGTTGGCCAGTAGAATTGGTAGAATCTTTTTCATCCATGTCATTTGTTTTCCATATCTGGTTCCATAGTTAGATTTTATTATATATCCTTACAATTAGTTCATTTGTTTGTTATCCAGTCTTTTCTTTTATTTTGCTCTTTTAATTTGGTATTTCTTTTTTAATTTTATTATTTGGGTAAATATTTTGTATTTGTTTAATAATTTCTTCATAAATTTCGTTTGGGCGTGTTATTTTGTTGAGCATCTCCCAATTTATCCTATTCATTTCTTTTATTCTTTTATCATAGTTAAATTTAATAGATTTTTCTTCATTATTGTCTGCATTTTCAGATTTTTCTTTAATTATTTCTGAGCTCCATAGCCAACTCATTGTGAAGTAATGATCGACATTTTTTTCTGTTAACGTTCCTCCTCGTTTCTCTATTTTATTTTTAACGTTAATGTGATCAATACATGACTTTTATAGGCCCATTTTTAAATATTATTTCTTCTCTTTTTGACGAGTCTATCATTTTTTCGTAACTTAATTATGCTAATGTTGTTATAATTCTCAATTAATTTCTGTGCATGTTTATCCTCTAAATTGTCAACATCTTTCAGAATGTCTATGTTCATGTCCCCTACAATGATTTGATATGCCCAGTCTGTAATGTTAGTTTTAATAAGAGATTTTATTTATTTTTTTTACAAATTCTCCTTTGCCTGTCTTTGGTTTTTTTATGGACAGCTATTAATGTAATTCTCTCCTTATTTATAATGTTTTGATGTCAATTTCAATTACATTGTTCTCTTTGAAATTTACATCTTTAAATTCTACTTCTAATTTTTCTTTAAAAAAAAACAATATTCCATCTCCTCTTTTTGTTGTCTCCCGCGTCATTGCATTTTTTGTATGCCCTTAATGTCGCATAGTTCTATTTCTTCTTTTGTAATATTTATCTCTGTTAGTATTACTACTTTCCAATTAATTGAGTATTTTTTATTTTTTGCTGAAAAATATTTCAATTTTTCTTTAAGCTTCTTATATTGACTTGTATGAGTTTTACATTTTTGCAATTACTAACATCCTTAGTCGTCCCTTAATTCGATCTCTGCATTTAAATATTTGTTTTAAGAACTTATTGTTGAGGTGGTTGTAAATTCAATAGATCCTCACTTCGTCTTCATTTTCATCTTTCCTCATCATGATTTTCCCATTGCGGAATCACACATATTTTTGTTTTATCTTTCCATAATTTTTTGCTTTCCAGAATAGACTTTTGTTGTAGGGAGCCATGTATTCGTTTAATTAAACTCTTTTCCTTTCTCCATTTCTGTATATGTTGTCATTTGTCACGACCTATTTCCTCTGGTCCAACCACATGTTTGGGCTATCTCTGTGTTTGAACGGTATGATTTTGGTTTGTCTTTGTGTTTATTCGGTATCCTATGAGCAGCATCGATTTGATTTTCTTTAAAATTGTATATCTTAAAATTCTTTGCCAAATTGTGAACTACGTTTTTTTATGTTTTCGTTTGGGAGCTAGTCTAGTTGGCTTATTTCCAGGTTTTTGTTACGATCGTATTGTTCCTTGTCTTTTGCTTCTCTGTTCGTTGTGGTGAGTGTCTGTTGAACTGCTTTATACATTTGTTCTATATTCTCTAGTGTTTGTATTCTTTCTTCCATTTTCATCATTTGTGCTTTTATTGTCGCATTTTCCTTCTTCAAGTCCTCTTGTTCTTGACTCATAAATTCCAGTGTCTTGGTTATGTTCTCTAATGTGTCGTATGTTGTCAGCAAAATGTCTAGTTTTTCCTTGGGTATCATTCTTGCTTCAATTCTAATATTTTGTTTCAATATTTCTTCTGTGTTTGTTACATTTTACTTCATTTTTAATTTTTCTTCTTCCGTCATCTCATCATCACTTTTTTTTTCAACACGCTTATTTGTGTCAGCTCCCTCATCACTGCCTTCATCAAGGTCTCTTTTTGAGATTGTTCTTTGTTTTCAACATCTGTAGCACTTCCATTCGCCTTTTGTTTTTCATTTTTAGCATTACATGTTTTTTGTTTTATTCCTGAAAAACTGCAGTAATGTATTGCACTGCAACTTGCACATTTGGCCCAATCTCCCTAGTTTCCTAGTTTATTATCACAGTTACCACATCTAGACATGCTTTCTGTTTCGGTTTCAGTTTCGGTTTCACTTTAGATTCTTGGTTTCAGTCTGGTTCATATATTTTTCATCTGGGTTAACATTTTTTGCACTTTTGTATTTTCGAACTAGTTTTAAAACACACAATTTTCCAAAGCCCATTTTTTGAGAGACACCTCTCAAATTGTTTTGCCTAACTACTTGTTTTCACGCAACTTTAGTTTTTCTACTTGCATTATACTTATCAAAATCACTTTGGGTGTTCTTAGCAGTCTTATATTGATGCATTATCACTTTTTGGAATGATAACCTCCTTATATCCATGTTACACGTCTATCATTCCACAGTGCTTTCTCGATTAGTTAACCCAGGCACCCATGTTGAATAATAATAATAATAATATCAATAATAATACTTTATTGGAACGTAGCTCCGCTATGAAGACACTCCAATGCAATCTTAGACCGCACATCACCTGAAAACCACAAGAACTATCAAGCCACACTTGGTTTGCAGTAGCACGGGAGGCTGGACAAAGTTTATCATAAAAAAAACCCGGGATCGGCCATGGGGTTGACGAACCATTACGGTGACAAAATGGACCAATAACAATAGCCAAAATCCAAACCGTCTACTGTCTACCGTCTGGATGCAGACCCTGTGCCACGTGCACATGGTGGTGTTGCAGTGCTGGTTCAACACTCTCAGCCGCATGCCAGTGTGCCTCTGCACACTAGATTTCAGGCGGTAGCAGTTCGGGTTTCTTTTCATTTCGATATTACTGTCTGTTCGGTTTATTTACCGCCGGATGAGGTCTTTGGGGTTGGTGACCTGGAGGACCTGGTTCGCCAGCTTCCTGCCCCGTTTCTCCTGCTGGGCGACTTTAACAGCCACCACGTCCAGTGGGGAGGACCTAATACTGACAACAAGGGCAGGATCCTTGAGGAGTGGATGCAGAGGGGGTCCGTTTGCGTCCTGAACGATGGAGCCATGACACACTGTAACCTGGCCACGGGCAATTGGTCAGCGGTGGACTTAGCCTTTTGCTCCCTTGCCGTCCCAGTTCACTTCACTTGGGCTGTCACTGCCGATCTGCATGGAAGCGATCACCTCCCCGTTGTGTTGTCCTTGACACAAGGGGGTTCTGTGGCTTCCAGGCCAGCCCGGTGGGCGCTTAGACGTGCTGAATGGTCAGCCTTTGCTGAGGCTGCTGTATTTCAGCGTGCGGTTGGGGACTTTTCTGATGTGGATGAACTCTCAACTCATTTCGCTGACGTGGTCCTTGCTGCTGCTCGTGCTACTATCCCGCGTTCGTCCACACAGCCACGGCGGGTTCCTGTTCCGTGGTGGACGCCTGCTTGCGGGCATGCTATTCGGGCCCGCCGGCGAGCGTTGCGTGCATTTACGGTCAACCCAACTACTGACAACTTTGTAGCCTTTAAGCGCTGTCGTGCCCGTGCCAGGTATGTCATCCGTGAGGCTAGACGTGCTTCGTGGACAGCTTATGTTTCGTCGATCACGCGCTCCACGCCTTCTCAGCAGGTGTGGCGGAAGGTGCGCCAGATCTCGGGGAGGAACGTGTCTTCCCCGGTTTCACAGCTGAAGGTGGCGAATTCCGTGATCTCTTCTGTGCCGGATATCGCCGACTGTCTTGCGTCTGCGTTTGCGCGGGTCTCGAGTGATAACCATTATGATCCTGGTTTCCTCAGAATAAAGCGCAGAGAAGAGGCTCACTCTCTAGACTTTCGCTCCGACGGGCTAGAGGAGTACAATTTACCGTTTACCAGGCAGGAATTTGTTTCAGCTTTGTCCAAGTCGCATGACCCCGTCCCAGGGCCTGATGATGTTCACTATCAGCTGTTGAAACATCTGCCTCTTGCCTCCCAGCAGTTCTTGCTGGAGATGTTCAACCGTGTGTGGGCAGAAGGCTCTGTTCCGGCAGCGTGGAGGACAGCAGTGGTCATCCCGATTGTGAAACCGGGCAAAGACCCTACTGCTCCTTCCAGTTATCGCCCAATCGCTCTGACTAGCTGTGTCTGTAAACTTATGGAACGGATGGTCAGTGAGAGGTTGGTCTGGGTGCTGGAATCACGCTGATTCTTATCTGCGTCCCAGTGTAGCTTTCGACGTTTTCGGTCAACCATCGATCATCTGGTTGCCCTTGAATCGGATGTGAGAAAGGCTTTCCGCCTGCGTCAACATCTGGTTCAGGTTTTCTTTGACTTGGAGAAGGCTTATGATACGACCTGGCGTTATGGGATTCTCCGTAATCTCTATAACTATGGCTTGAGGGGACAGATGCCACTGTTGCTCTCCTCTTACCTCTCCGGCCGTTCTTTTCGTGTTCGTGTCGGGGCGACTCTTTCCCGCCCGTTTGTCTTGGAGAATGGTGTGCCTCAAGGGGGTGTTCTTAGTGTCATCTTGTTTGCTATTGGGATCAATCCCATTGCTCAGCAAGCTGCTGTTCCCCAGTCATTGTTTGTCGATGACTTCGGCCTGCGCTTTCGGGCAGTTCGCATGCAGACCTGCGAGCGGCAGCTACAGCTGGCGATTAACAAAGTCCAGACCTGGGCGGTCAGTAATGGTTTCCGGTTTTCTCCGGACAAGACTGTGTGCATTCACTTTTGCCGCCAACGAACACTGCACCCAGATCCTTGCCTGTATTTGGGGCAGGCGCAGATTCCTGTTGTCCCACAGGCACGTTTCCTGGGTCTGGTGTTCGATTCCAGGTTATCTTGGCTTCCACACTTGCGCCAACTTAAAGACAAGTCTTTGCGGGCACTTAACATCTTGCGGGTTCTGTCGGGTACTTCATGGGGTGCCGATCGCACTGCCATGTTGCGCCTCTACAGAGCCCTTGTCCGCAGCAAACTTGATTATGCGTGCATGGTGTATGGTTCGGCTAGTGACTCGACTCTCCAGATGTTGGACACTGTGCATGACAGTGGCCTGCGTGTGGCGACTGGGGCATTTCGAACTTCTCCAGTGGTCAGCCTCTATGCTGAGGCCTCGGAGCCACCTTTGGCCATTCGTCGGCGGAAGCTGGCCATTCAGTATGCTGTGCGTTTACGTGCTGTGGAATCCAGTCCTGCTTGGTCCATGGTTTTTGGGCCAGACTTGCGAGTCGGTAGACGCAGGTTGGGTAAGGGTGATTTCCGCGATAGGCTCCAGCAGTCCTGTCAGGAGATAGCGTTTGATATGCCCAGCGTCTTGAGGCTGGGGGGGATGCCAGTGGCCCCTTGGCTTGTCCCAAGTGGCATTTTCATTTTCGCTCTGGCGTCCCTCCCGAAGGGTTCCACTCTGCCAGCAAGGTACTTGCAGGAGTTCCGGCGGCTGTGTTCTCAGTACGCCGGTTATCAGCGGCTGTTTACTGATGGGTCGAAGTCAGACGCTGGCGTGGCTTGTGCCTGTGTTTGTAAGGGAGTGACGGTAGCCCATCGCCTTCCATCAGGCTATTCTGTGTTTTCTGCAGAGCTTTTGGCTCTCGGTTTGCCGGTGGAATGGATCCTTGGCCTTCAGGGCACGCATTTCATTATCTTTAGCGATTCCATGAGTGCCCTGGAGTCCTTGGCGACTTACAATCCACGGAACCCCTTGACACAGCGTGTCCAAGCTTTGCTTTCCCGCTTGCCTGGCCAGCGGAAAACCGTGCTTTTCTGCTGGATCCCGGGCCATGTTGGGATAGGTGGAAATGAGCAAGCGGATTCTGCAGCAAAAGGGGCCCTTTCTGGCCCTCTCGGTAGGGATCTCAGGCTTGTTCCCTCGGACGCTTTTCCAACTCTGCGTCTGAGGTTACATGCTTTTTTGGCAAGCCTCGTGGGATGGACAGGACGGTAATAAGTTACGGGCCATTAAAGGCACTGTCGAGGAGTGGCACTCGGCGTGTCGCCGCAGTCGCCGTGAGGAGGTTGTGTTGGCCCGTTTGCGAATTGGTCACACCCGACTTACTCACTGTTTCCTTTTGCGGGGGGTTGACCCTCCTGAATGTTCTTGGTGTCGACGGCCACTTACGGTCCGGCACTTACTTGTTGATTGTCGCCATCTTGATGGTGTTCGTCGTCGGTTCCATCTTCCGCATGACATTGCGCGTCAGTTGGGCGATAAGTCTGTCCTCCTGTCCGGTGTTTTTCAATTTTTGCAGGAGGTACAGATGTATGACAAGATTTAGATTAGGGGTTTGGATAACATCTCTGTAATGTGTGGTGCAGTGGCAACCCGGACCACTGCACTGTGACTGAGGTTGGCGCTAATGACCAAGTTGTCGACGCGCCATTAAGCCTCAATCCCCCCCCCAAACAACAACGAGATGGCGAAGCCTTTTCTAATTGTTAAAGGCGTTCGATTGTTAGAAGATTGATTGTTGAAAGATTGATTGTTGTTGTTGGATGTTGAATTCTCTTCAACAGGAGTGGATGACCAGGAGTGGTTAACGCTCGTTACACCCTTTAACCCTTTTTTTGAATTCTCTTCTGACCTCACTAGCAGCCATGTGTCTGCTAACTGTAAGCAACGAATAGCATATTTTGTAAGGCAGGGCCGATCTCGATTACCGATCCAGAATGCCTCACGTAATTCCTTACCGACATATGCAATATCGGTAGAAATCGGGATTGGTATACAAAATCCAGTGAGATTGGAAATAAACAAAACTGAAGATACTTTCACATTTCGTCGACCGATTTTGACCGATTTTGAATACACCATTTTAACGTTTTTTCACCACCTTTCCAATGGTCCGAACCCCAAGTAGTGTCTCTTATTGTTTACAAATTACAAATCAAACTTTTTTAATGTTATTGGGGTATTTGATATCGGTCAGTTTCGTTTAATGATCGGCTCTGGTAGAAAAAAGGTGGTCGGCCCAGCGTTAATATTTTTGTCACGTTGAAGTTAAATTCCAATGCGCCCGAAATTCATGCTGTGGAAAATGTAAGAGAAAGGTGCAGGGATAAAGAAAAACTAAAAGTTAAAGGATGAGTATCCAGATTCACAGAGAGAAAGATGCATCAATAACGTTTTCAGGATACTCTCTAGCTAAGTAGCTAGCTACCTTAGCCGCCTTTACTTGGTGGAACGATGTCATTACTTGCAAAGGCCGGCCCTTTTTAGCCAAACATCCAAATCGCAAAAAAAGCGGGGCCCGCTCCATTATGTCGACAGCGAAAATGACGACAGCCCTAGTAATGTTTGGTATGTCGATGTTGATAATGTTGGTGTTCGGGGATGTGTAGCTAAAACAAATTATTAGCACGGTCGGCAGGCAGTGCTTATTGGATTTCGTGGTTTGCGCACGAGGATTTTCAGAAAATGGATAAGAGGAGTGGAGGAGAAAATAAATGAATATGTTAAAGAGGCCATGGCCATTTTAGCTATTAACCCATATCGTGCCGATAAAATATGTATACTTTGTAATATATATACATTTCAGAACAATAATTTAAGTATTGTACCAAATCTTATATTGGTAAAATATTTATCTTAAATTCTTCAAATCTGGTTTTGATTTGCTTGTTCGTTGATTCTAATGCTTGTTTGGATGGGTAGGTGCTTTTTGTGCCTTATCTATTTCTATTTCTATTAAGAGGAAGAATACTATTCGTCTTCAACATAAATCTAATTATTTATAACTAATTTCTTAATAATTGCAAAGTTAAATTACATTATTCATCTAATTCATTAGTTGTGGTTTCAAATTCATGATACTAAAATGAATTAACATTTTATCTGGTAATTAGTTAAAAATCACTGGCACATAATATTGTTTATTCATTCTACCGTATTTGTTTATCCATTGCGGTACATTAAATCTATTTGGTCGTGTTCTTAATCTTTCATGTTTAGAGTTTTTATGGGTATTTGTTAAATAATATTTCATAACAATTTCGTTTCTTCATTTTAGTATTTAAAAAAATTCATATTTATTATATAATTTGCCTGTGTTGTTTCTGTTATTTACGAATAAGCTTTCTGCAATTTTATACTGCAGTGTTTTAATATGTTTACTATGTCCTCTGTCGCAAATCCATAAATTTCAATACCATATCGTAACTGACTTTCTACCCATGTGTTATAAATAATTTTTTGTTTTTTTCCGTCTAGTATGTACAGTCGTCAAAACTTCCAAAGTTTTTTATAGTGGGCGCCATTCTTGCAGCAACACCGCTCGTTGTGGGATGCTAACAAACAAAATTTGTGCCAGAAACTCATAATCGCTAACCACTGGACGTCAAGGATAGGCAGACCATTGTTGTGTTCGCGATGTTAAAATGTATGGGTCATACTGTTTACTGCAACTATAAAGCCAAGGTTTAATTTAAAAAATAATAAATTCGTAGTGCTAGCTCCATTTCGTTAATAATGTTTGGGACTTCGTCCCATTCTAAATTAATTCGTATGGAAATTGCATCGTTATGTTGCAGGAGGCCATTTACGCGTATTTCTTTAAAATACAGTAGAATATAGCGATAGGGCTCCATTCCTCTCCCCACTCCCCAACTACAAGAGGCCATTATTTCGAAGAAAATCTTTTGAAATTTGTAATGAATTCGTAATGAAAACTGTATTTCTAAATTGCAGAAAAAGGTTTCAAATTCATGCTCATTTCTTTAGATAAGCTAGCTTACAGTGCTCCACTGTTTATTTCAAATATTTTTTTTTAATTTGAAAGAAATTTCTATGAAAATTGCATCTCTACTTGTAAGTTGTCGGAAAAAGTTTCAAATTCAAGTTGGTTTCTTAAAAATACTCTAGCTCAGTCACTTTCTCAGCCCTCCCACATGTTGCATCCCCCTCCCTATCCCTGCAAGGCTGTCCAAGGAGGAATCAGCATACTCTTTGATTTTCCCTTATAATTATTTAAAACACAAACACACACACACACACACACACACACACACACTGACTGGCCAAGATAAAAATGGTATGGTTAAGGTATTTACTGGAATTTCACAGGGTTTAATTTTTTTTAATTGATGTTCTTTAAATGGGGATATTTGGTTGGACTATCTCGTTTTTTTTTCCAGCCAGAATTACAGCCAAAGGCCACACAGTAGTATTTTGTCATAATAGTTGGAAAAATAATGAAGAAGTCACCGAATCACAGGGCTTTCTGTTATACATCCAAGCACATGCTATGGATAGTAACCGCGGAAGTAGGTGGCTGCATAATCTGAGCGTGCGCACGGGCACCTCTCCCTTTGAATTCTGCGTAAAAGCCGAAGTATAGTTTTTTCTTCTATTTCACCTAGTTTTTTTCGAGTCATTAAATACTAATAGTAAAGACCAGTTATAATAACATTTAAAGCTTAAGTATAGTTTTTTCTTCTATTTTATCTAGTTGTTTTCGAGTCATTAAATACTAATAGTAATGCCCAATCATAATAACATTTAATCAGAATTTGTACTCCTCAGATACATTTTTTGGAGGCCTGGAGGATGTATCCGAGGAGAGAAAATACGGATTAATTGTTGAAGTGTTTGTGCAATTACTGGGGAGATCGTCTCTTCAAATATTTACGCTGCTTTCATCGCATTTTCTTCTCTCTTGACTAAATTCCAAGTTAAGGATCGAGAATTAAACAGACAGACATACCAATAAACCATTGGGAATTCATTGACAGTAGATGATAGTCGGCCTGATCCGTCTCATCTCGAAATGTATCTCCTGGTCTTTACAATTCTAGATAAGTATCCATAAGTCTCATAGTTCTAGAGATACTGAAATTACTTTCAATGAATACGAAAATTGAAACCAATTAAAATGGTTGCTTTGACACGAAAGAAAGCAATTTTACAACGACTGGCAACAAGTTGAAAAACTGGCAACAAGTTGAAAAACTAAAATCTAAGTAGGAGAAACCACAGAAAAACTGCACACATCCATAAACTTATCATTACCATAAACAAATAAAGTACATGTTGATCATCATCGATATGGCTAGTGTTAATTGTTAAAGAGATTAGTAGGTAAATCTTGTTGTTAGGTCTGTGAAGTGCATTTTTCTCGTGTTGAGACTTGACGAAGGTTGTGACTTGGGTTGGGTCAACCGGGTTAACAGGTTTTTCGGTTCAAGTTTTCAGCGTACTCACCAGGTCAGAAATATGAACCGGAATTTTGGGTCAAGCCCGGTCACCGAGTGACCCAGACTGACCCAGAAACCGACAGTGATAATAACTAAAGGTTTAGATTGCCTAAATTGCATGGTTTTTTCATCACAATTTTACAAGTGATTGTGCAATGCGACATTTGTGTAGAAAGTTCTACAAAAAAACAAACACCTGTCACTACGGCATTTTTCAAGTAATTCTGCAACAATTTAAACACTAATCTAATGACATTTACTGTGACAAACCTTTGTTCTTAATTTAAGTGTGGTAAATCTAGATAGTGTTCATAAATTTGGATAAAAGCTTTGTTTTCCCAGAGTCGGAGCGGGTCAGTGGATATGTCTGGTTCGCTGGGTCCTGGATCAACAAGTTTTTGCATCACGAGGTCACAAAAAAGCGACTCAATACAGTGTTGAACACTTAATCTCGGTATCGTCACAGTACAGTATCGTGGTGATAAAATCTCTTCTGTCTTAGTCTCGACTCATATTTGCTTAACAAATCCCTAAAAACAAATAAATTGTTTAGAAAACGCCACTGGACTAGTTCTGTTATGCTGTCTTTGCATTAACTAACATAGGCATGCATTACTACTCTCCCTAAATTACGAGTGTTTCAGCTTAATTTGCATTGCCAATCAAATCCGTTAATTCTATTAAACACCAATTAAATTTGTTTGGCTTCTTTACAAACATGTTGTCAGCTGCTCGCACCTTGGATGCCAAATGGATATGTTTGCATACCTCTCCAGGGTCTGAACTATACAAGCAAATAATTAAAAAAAAATTTGTTATTTTTTCATACTTTTTTCAGTATCTGTACGAACTGTTCCTTCTTGTGTCATTTTCGAGAGTAACGGTCACGATCTGACCGAATAATTTGTTTCCCTTGTTGGTCTCATGTCATCTCGGCACATGACCAACACAAAACTAGGTTTTAAAACCAGTTGCGGTAAATAAATCTAAAATAGGAGAGTTCTGTAATGATACTGTTAATATTGAGGGACGAGCACCGAAAATAGTTAATAAAGA
Source organism: Lithobius niger (assembly GCA_023313725.1). NCBI lineage: Eukaryota > Metazoa > Arthropoda > Chilopoda > Lithobiomorpha > Lithobiidae > Lithobius > Lithobius niger. The sequence goes on from JAHWFP010259996.1 coordinate 54,886, forward strand.
GACAAGCCAAATGGTGTACTCTTTACAAATACACTAAAAAGTGACGTTTCGGAATAGTTTCCAATCCTAGACAAAGAAACAAGCAGAATAAAATCGAAAATAAAGTAATTAAATGAACCAGTGTCCGCGCAGATGCTACACGTTGGTGCCCAGACCTCTTCCTGACAAAAGCAGGGAAGAAGTGATTTGTAGATTTTAATGGTTTGTTATTTATGAGGCTTGGCCCTGGCGGGAGAAATTGGCAATCCTTCACGAACTGGGAATCACCAATTTCTCCCGCCAGACCAAGCCCCCATAAATAACCAACCATCAATATCTAGAAATCACTTCTCTGCTTTCGTCAGGGAGAGGTCTGGGCACCCATGTGTAGCATCTGCGCTGACACTGGTTCATTTAATCACTTTATTTTCGACTTTATTCTGTCTGTTTCTTTGTCTAGGATGTGAAACCATTCAAATGGTGACTTTTAGTGATACAGTCACATGCTTACATTAGCAATAGCAATAGCTTACATTAGCATGCACATACTTACTGTCCATAAATTAGGAGTGCTTTCATATTCTCTTATAATTGTCGACTTCTCCCATACTTCTTTAGCATTCATTTTGCTGCCAATCAAATCCATTAGTTCCATGGGGCACCAATTAGATTTTTTTTGCTTCTTCATCACTTTTTTGTACTGAGTAATGATAGCACTTTTTTCACTACAAATTGTGAGTTTTGGAAAATTTACAGTCTGTGGAGTCAGAACTTGGACCGTCATTCTGGTCGGCAGTGATAAGTATTCACTAACACGAATGTGGACAAAAAGGCAGCAGGCAAGAAGGCTGCTGAAAATAACCACAAACCAAATTAATCTCCAAAGAATAGGTGCCTTGTTATCTAACATTGTACTTATCCCAGTGACTGACAAAGCATTTCCCCGAAGTTTCAGTTGCTGTTGCAATTCGTCACGCAGAATTCGCTTCACTTGGTGCACTATTGGGTCAGCTTGATATTTGACTTTTTTGGGCTTTTGCCTCCTTGAAAATAATCGGAGACAAATGGAAAATGCATCCTGTGTCACCTGGAATATCGAGAGTAAGGAGAATCCTAGGCAGAGACCAAGATTACCACCGAAGTCACTCATCAAGGAAATAATGTCATAAGCAATTCTCTCCGAAATGGTTGTAATGAGATTTGTAGCCAAATACAAGCGCATAATGGTGTAGTTTTCATGGTCTTCGACATAACGACTGCTTGGATGGTAGACAACTTCTTTGCAGCGTCTTTTGCATAGTGGACAGTTCAACTGTAAAGTACTCAGCATAAGCGTGGTGTAGGTCATACCCACCCCATCTCCAGATTTGCAGGATGGCAGTTTTAATTCACTTGGCATCAACGGAAATCTGGATGTGAAAAAAAAATATGGAGGTAAAAGTCAAAAGATTCATTCTTCGTGTAGTTTAGTCGATGCCAGTACATCACAAAATGGAACCGCGCGTGTGTTCATTCATAAATGAATAGACAAGTTATTGCAATTTTCCTTTATATTCTTTTATGTATTTATTCTTCACAGTGTTTATATTTTCTGCAGGGTGTATATTTCTGCAGGGTTTATAGCAAAAGATTTAACGTTGAAAACTGTACTATTTGCAGAAATTGCTCGTTTTGCGCACTTTATTCTCACACCCCTTTCCTAAAGAAAAACGTGAGGATCAAGTAACGTTTAAAACCTACACACCTATAATTTCTCCTGAAGCCAACCAACTGAAAATTCATATGCCGAGTTACGAAATACTAAATGAAATGCGATGGAAATGTGGCTCTTGGTATATTTAAATTGCTGTCTTGCATATAGTGCTGTCCATTCTAAACAAGACAACTGTAAAAACAAAAAGGGATAAAGCGTCCACAGCAGGGTGTAAAACCTTAGGAAAAAAATCCTTAAAATTAGTGAAACAAGAAATGTAATTCATTTCCACAGGGGATTATTGGTTTTGCAACCTAACATTCGCATAGTACAAGCAATCATAATCCAAATTACGTCTCCCTTTATTTCATTTTCATAAGTGTATTCGTAACCCGATTTATTTTCTGAAGTAGATAAGTTAATATGTTTAGCTCTCCACAGATTTGAGCTGACAGACGTTAAGACCAGGTTGTTTTGCGATGGACTATTTTCACTTTTCATATTTTTAAAGGTGTTCTTATTCTTGTTCCTAATTACATTTTTTCCCGTTTACTGAGAGTACTAGACAAGAAGAACTTCGATTGCAGGGTTCTTCTCATCTTGACATCTACAATCATTTTCTTTAACTAAGAGAATCATCATTTTCTTGTATGTACTCTATGCTCAACTCCTGTTCTGCTGAACATGTTTAAGTGTTGCTTCAGCACTCACTTCCCTCTGCTGTCATTATTTGTGGCTGGGTTGGATAGGTGGCTCTAATGTCCAGCTTGGGCTAGTGTAAAGTTCTTTTTTCTATTTCTGTTTACAGAACTAAATTTGTGATGTTATTCTGAATGTAGCTGCTGTTGACAGGCGAACCTAAGGCTATAGCTTGTTCCACATTATGTTTTCACAAAACTGACTGGATAACGACTCGTTTCCTTGCACTAAGAGTGCAAAAACATGCAAAAATCACATTTGTAGACTCAACATAGTTACTGTTTGAGTCTACGAATAGGATGTTTACGGATTTTTTGCACTCGTAGTAGACGAAAACGGGGCGTCATACAGTCAGTTTTTCGATAACATAATGTGGAACAAAATATACAGAATGAAGAAATCCTTTTGGAACTGCGTTACATGGGGTTTTTCTTCTTTCACTGATTTTAAGGATTAGTTTTTTAAGGCAGATTTACATCCGGTAAAATTCGCTCTAGCATTATTTCCATTAATATTACTGTTTTTTGTTATCACGGTTCATGCTACACCAGAAAACATGAAAAATGGCAATAATATTGTTACTGTTAGATTTAACTGTACTTTATGATAGTCAGTTACAATTATAAAAAATTAGGCGTTTGATTTTGTTTCACTTAATGTTCTTTTTACCATGAAATGTTTTAGTTGTTAATTGTGAATAGTTTCCCTGGATATTACTTGGAAACAGGCTTTAGGCCAATTGAAGGTGGAATGGATTGAAGTTTAATTTTATGTTTAATATGGATTTAGTGCACTTGTTTCAAGAATGAACTCAAAACGGTGTATCTAATCTATACACCTCTCAAACTCTCATTGAGGCAACGAAATCGTGATGATTTGACGAATGTCAGATTCGGTCTAAAAATTGGTACAGTTACTGCATTTTGACCAGAATAGAATTTACAGGTAAGGTTTCTCAGCTTAGGCGCTGCTAACATATACCTGATTTTTTCCAACACCATTTTTGAAGGTTATCGAAGTCTCTTTTTGTTAAATAATTTTAGTGTACGTTTTTTTTTTATTTATTTCCATACCATCAATGAAAAGTAAACAAAAACCGTTGGTGCTAACCCTAAACCCTATGGCACCCCATCCATTGAAGATATTTTACCTGCATATTTTTTTTAATTTAAAAACGAAATTTATGTTTATAAATAGTCTTTACAATTTTATTTATTCTTTTAAATCTACATGCCTCTATTTTTTTCCGTCAAGATTTCTCTATTGAACAGTGCCGTAGATCGATAAGAATTATACTTACAAATATGCTTTCACTTAAAGCTTTTGCCACGACTTCATTGATTTCTTTGAGTGCTTCAACAGTGCTAAAAAGTGATTATTTTGTTGAAAACTGTATTGTTTTTTATTGCTTTTCTTTAGTCAATAACTTCACAATTTTTGTTCTTTAAAAAACTTATTATTTTATGTATTGCAGGTAAAATTGAAGCAGGTCTCTACTTAATTTCTGTACCAACAATTTTATTTAGTAAACTACAAAATAAACTTAGAACTGTTTATATCTGATTTTACAAAATGTACAGTTGGAATACCATTTGGTCATGTGCGATACTTCATGTTGTTTTTATTTCTTTAAGGAGTTTTACTATTTTGTTTATTTCAGTTTGCCCATAAACGTAGTTTGCGAATTATTTTTTTGTTGCTTTTTTATTCGTAGTTTTTTTATTTATTTTTATTTCTCTGCTTGCGAACAAAGTCTCTGTAATTTAATTCATTCGTGAACTTTCAAAATTTTTATTGTGAATGTTTTTCACAATGATTACGCCAATGTTATTCTTGTGTTGCTCATCAAGTTCCTTTATTGAGTTCCAAGTTTATTTATTATCACTTTTTTCTTTTTAGATTATTTCTGAAAAACACTTGTCTGTCTTTCAGTGTATTTGTTTACTCCCTTTTTTAATGTTTTTATACTTGTCATTTTACTGTTTATTGATGTATCTTAGATTATTTTTTTTTAATTTTATTCCATGATGAATATTATCTTTGACTTTATTTTTTACTTTTCTCTTTGCTATCCAAGTATGAAAGCAAAGTTTAGTTTTCATACTTTTTTTTATTACCTTTTTTTTTAGTATTTTGCTGATAACATTTTCTTCATATAATCATCACGTGTTTCAGATGTTTCAAGTTGCTTCTAATCAATGTTATTTAAAATATTTCATAACATTACTATTATTAAATGTTACTATTTCTTCGGCACTATTTGATAATAACGTAATAATAATTTTATTTCATACCGGTACATTACTTGCAACTGGTGTGGCTAATAACAACCAACCAACATTAATAGGAGTTTATACGGTGATAGGAGTTTTATACATGGAATGGTGCATGAAAAGACCTGTATGGGTGGGGAGGGGGGAAAATAACTGCTCAACAGGTTGAGTTGGGGGGGGGAGGGGAGGGAAAAAAACCACCCACTAAAACTTTTGCAAGAATTTTGAAAGGTGTCTGTGTCACCATATTTTTTCTTTCCATTACTTCGTGTCCAAATACAGCAGCTGTAAAGTAATGGTCTGTAATTTTCGTTTGATTTGTTAATCCCCCATATTTTATTTTTTTTTAGTTTTAATTGCAAAATGCTCAGCATACTCTCTGAAAGATGCTGTATTCTGCCAGTACTCACCTGTGTGTACCAGCACAGCCAACACGTCGAGCTGTGCACCAGTAATACACAGTAGTACATAGTGTCAATACACATGCATAGTACAGAAGAATGTGTTCTGTTGCTACACAAACTGTGTACGATTGTTGTTTGACGCGCACCCAGCATTAGCCATGGTGCCAGACGGAGAGAGGGACAATTTTTCTAGGTAAATCCCATCGGAAATTCCTAGGATATTCTACTTGCCACAATCGACAGGGCCCTTCTCCAACCGAAAATGCCAGGGGTGGCTGAGGCCAAACTTGAACCCGGCCGGACTCGACTGCTGGCACACAACTCGGTGTGTCGGCTGTGCTGGTAGACAAAGAAGTCAAAACAAAATGTCTTTCAGAGAGTACGATTTGCAATTTCTGTTTGTTTTCCTTCTCCTTCCTTACTGCATTTATTTTTTGTTCCAAACCTTATTGTGCTAGATTTATTTCGTATGATTCACATCTAATATCTTTTGTTTGATATTCTTGTTTTTCGGAATATCAATGTTTATGTCACCTTACATCACAATATTGCCAATCTTTTCAACTCCTTTTAAGAGTTCTTTAGGTCTTCAGTAAATATTGTTTTGTAAGTGAGAGGCTGTTTATACAGTATGTCTCAGAAGTCTCGTAACAGGTGAAATACATCCTTAAGACTTGGATGGGGGGTTGTCGATAATAGCATGCTCATGTAGAAAGTCACCTATGGCGAATCCGATGATGCTATCCAAAATGACCTTGAAGGTTTTATTAAAGGTCATCCAATTTGTATCTCCTAATCCATGCAAGATATATAGCAGCATAAAGTAAATTAGAAACTTGTGTGGGATCGCACAGGAAGCACCACAAACATCGCACACAAACAAGAAAGATATTGTCCTAAGGTGTTGGTTAGTGGAGAGAAGCCGTCAATGGAACAGCAGCAAATACTGAAATAGCTAAAACATCAAACAACAAAGTAACAAGAGTAGCATTTTCGCCAGATTTTGGCAATATCATAATAACCACCCAGTGGCAGTTTAAGGCAAAAATGCCTGGTAGGGAAGCCTGAAGGGCTTTTTAAACTTTTTTTTCTGTTCCATTTAACCACCTGCTGGTTTCTGCATGCTTAAATATACCATGCACTCCGTACCCTGTGTATACCAAAAGTAAATGCACGAGTTTCTGTGCGTTTACCTATAAATTAACGCACACTTATATATACATTTACCAAAATTTAAGCAACGTTTCAATGTTGCGCCCGTTCGGGTGTGGAAATAAATGCATGGCTACAACAATGGAACAGCGGCTTAATTTCAGTAAACTCACGGCAAATCGTGCATTTCCTTTTGGTATTCATAAGGCACGGAGCGATGGGGCAGGTTTTCATTTCCCTGGTTCGCGTAAGAAGCAATTCGGAATCGAGGAACAATATTTCAACTGGTAAAAAATAAAAAATAAATATGCAAGTCGCAGCAATGGGTTCGCTTTAAGATTGTTAAACCATTTTGTTCGGTGACAACGCAGTGCACCAAGCTCTATTTATTGTGGGTGAATTTTCCTTCCACTCCCTTGTTTGTCTTTCCATACTTTAAAGGGTTCCCCTTATGTCCCACAATATTACCAACTAATCTTGACCACTCGGGATTACTTTAATTACGCCAAAGGTGCCAACAATCAAAAACAGTTAATTGTAACCTTGAAAGGAACATCCTCTTAATGCTGAAACAACGTAAGCCTTCGGCCGAAGCAACTAAACTGTAACATCTCACCATTGTTGAAGCTAACATTGAATATTTATTGTTTCCTCTTTGCTGGGCGAACTCTTTTGTTACAGCTCTTTAATTGACCAATGTACTCCTCGTTACCGCTATATCTTTGTAACTGGCAATCTCCCCAGCCTTCTCTCTCTCTGTCTCTCTCTAAATCCTTCTGCCTTCTTTTGTCTTCTTCAAACGTCACCTCTTCATGACGAAACTGCCTTCTTCATAGCAGGCATTTAATAAGGCATAAGCTCTCAAAGCAAAGAATTCCTTGTGTCTTCATAAAGGTAGCTATGCATAATCTTGCTTACCTTGAACGCTATCACGTTTACCAAATTTCAACAGTTTGTACTGTTTTATGACTGTGTTTACGACGTACTTCAAACATTGTGAACGTGAGTACTGTTACAGAAGCGGCAATGATGCAACGAGAGAAGAGTCTGGTGAGGGAAGGAGAGGCCAAGCTCCTAATAGAAATAAAGCATTCTTGGATTAATCTTTAGCCTTTTTGGTACATTGTGCAAATACAAAGTGTATATAGCGATTGGCAAACGAGTGATCAATCCCTCAACAGACCTCTAATCAGCACACGTGTAGGCTATTTTGCCCGACTATTGGACATCCACGCATGGTGACCCGTGGAGTGAATGTACCGGCACCCTGCCCCTTCATGCACAATAGCCAGTAATTCAGTTTACGTGTGTTTTTCTAACATTAAAATGGTAGCATTCATAAACCTTTGTTTTCTTCCCTACCTGTGCATATTTGCCATTAGCCCATGTATGCAGCTTTGTAAAGGTACAGAAATAGCCAAACCAGCTGTAGTGAAATAGCTGTAGTGAAGAAATGGTTGCTGACCGTTATTGAACAAGACTGCCCTAATGCAAATAATGCCACTCCATGGCAAGTGGAGGCCTGGAATCAGCTAAACCCTGAATGTAAGCTTATGCTGATACGCACTATGTCACCACAGCTCTCCCTAGCCTTTTATAACGCTCCAAGAGCTCGCATCGTCTAGGATTGTCTGACTGCCGATTTCTAGCGAGTAGATCCATTTAACTTGATGTACTGACTACAGGATCTTATGAATATCTCCATGAAACCCTCCAAAGATATTGGTACATATATGAGAAGAGCCCGGGCCATAATGGAAGAATTAAAAGCAACTGGATACCCCCTTACTGCCCAACAAATCGCAACATGGGTCATAAGAGGCGAGAAACATCCTAGCCCAGCAGCTGTAGCGAGGGAATCTCTCCTAAGGTCCGCAAGGCCACTCGATTTAGCTTAAAGGCCGGTTGCCACCAAATTAGAATTGTAGCATCTACGCCTATCGAGTTCTCTCTCGCATAAAGCAAAGGAATGCACAAAGCAAAGCTTTTATACGCAACAAGCAAGCCACTGAGTCCTTAATTATTGAGTAAAAATTTGTTACACCCTCATGCACCTGGAAACAAGCTATAAAGATTAACAATACTGATGTCACTAGATGGCGCCACGGAAAAATATAAAGCAAACCGCCTGGCGCCATCCAGTGACACTAATATCCTTAATCTTTACAGCTTCATTCCAGGTGCACGAGGGCGTACCAATTTTTTATTCAATAATTAAGGAGTCACGCGGCTTGTTTGTTGCATTTTAAAGTTTTACTTTGTGCATTCCTTTGCTTCCTGAGAGGGAGAACTCAATAGGCCTAGATGCTGCAATACAATTTGATGGTAACCGGCCTTTAAGTGGAACTGGTAGATAGCCTTAATTATGGTATCCTTGGAAAGATGACCACTGTCCACCAGAAAGATCTTAAACAAGCAGCCTGTCTATTTGAAAGCACTTCACGTCAACACAGATGCTCACATTCCTGTAACCTAACCCCCAACGATTCTCCAGACCGTGGTCACACGAAGCCATACTACAATTCTAACCGAAGCTGAATGGGTCAATGTGACTACGCTAGGGACACACCTGCAAAATAAGAACCTTCCCCACTAGATAACCTCGCAGGGTGCCGGTGACTACTAGACCGCGCCGAGAACGTTCTTGTATCTACTGCAAAAATCTGTCCTACAATTTCAGGGACTGTGACCAAGTGGATCCTGGTGACCACTCCCCAAGATCAAGGTGCAAATCCTGTTTCGGATTTGTACGTTTAAGTCGACAGTGTCCGAGCCGCTTAACCAGTGACACGAGGAACCCCCCCTCCCCCTACAAAAGCCTTCAACCCCCAACAGAAATAGGATTCCCGAAATATGAAACCACCTCCACAAGAGGTAGATTTTGTGCAGACTTCACCATACCGAAGATCTCAACACATAAATCAACAATATGCAAACTCCGATAACGTGCCATTCTTGTGCCAACAGCATACTGCTTGTGGCCTATCCCTATACTCTGAATAAAACAACACACAACTTACAACCGGCAAAACTTCAGCAACCGTATGTATATAACGCATGTTTTACCGATTGCAACAGTGACAATGGTTCCTTAAAGTTGGACCAAACCTTCGCACATGACAGTGGTGCATCATTAATAATTGTTCCACGTTTCTATAAACAAATTGATAGATCTAGGTGCCCAAGAGTAAGCGTGGCCCTATCCTGGTGGGTGACTTTCGGTCAAAGGCTACAACCAAACTTAAACGCTGGGTTGTATTAAAAATGTTGTGGAAGTTCCGGCAGAAGCCAAAAAATTGCTGTCAGCTTCACGCTTACTCAACTCTGGCTTATACACTAACCTAAAAACAAATGGTGTTTATATAAATAGACGCAATAGGCCAAGAGATCTCGTTATGTTTGGTTCACGAAACAACCACTTATTCACTGTCAAACTGTTGGTTGGCGAGTCATATGATATTAAGGGCAAGTGCGTGGTCAGAGAGATTGAGTTCACTCGTGCATGTGGCATAACTGGTATTCTTTATGACTATCCTAATCCTTTTTCTGATTATCACTTACAGAATGCGGCTAACATTACCAATATTGTTCCCTATTAATTTACCTCCAAACCCTCTGACGTAACTTGCTCCTGCAATCTCTCTGGCCATTCGCGTTGCATAGATTGCCTATGTACTTGTAGTCGTAATCGTAGCTCTCACGTCATTGGGACGTTTCCTGCACTCGTCCCTTTAAATGTTCCTCCACATTCTTATCGTATGGCTAAGTGTTATGTAGACTCATATTCCACACCGGAGTCCCTTAGTCTATGTTTCCCCCATCTACTTTCAATACCGCAATGACACTAGCCGAACCTCTTTTCCATTACACCCTTCACACTTCTGGTGAACGTTTAGATATTAATCTTTTCCATCGCCGTATGGGGCATACTTCTGTAGACCATTTGCAATCTATGGTAAAGGCAGGCACTTTACTTACACTTACCCTTACTGAAAAATTCCCTTGACATATATGCATTATGTCCAAATCGTGACGTGGGAATCATTCTCCCATACCACTTAGGGGCCTTTGCCACTCATGAAAATTTGGTCTGCAGATTAATGTCTCATCAGTTCTGACCCCATCATAGATGGTTCGCGCTGCTACTTGTTGTCGTCAATATAGGCACCAGACGATTTTTCATACACCTTCTACCCAATAAGGCAGAAGTCTGTGAGACCCTTATTAACGATATCACATGATGCCAAACCGAGACCAGAATCAACCTGGGCAAACTTGTCACGGATGGTGCACTCATGTACAAGTCAGCACGTCTACAAGAATTCCACGAAGATCATGGAACAGTACATTCCGCCACGATACACTCGGACACCAGAACAGAACACGATAAGAGAGCGAACAAATTTATATTTAAAAACTGTCGCTAGGGCCTTGGTCCAAGACACCGGTTTGCCTGAATGGTTCTAGCCCAATGCCTGTATACAGGCCACCGGTATCCACAACTGGCTCTCTACTAAAGCCCTTCCTGGTTAGATTTCACCTTTGCAGGACTGAACTGAGTAGTTGCCAATGCCACCTCCTTAAAACGTTTTGGATGTCTGTGCTAAGTGTACTTGCACCAAATACTTTGCCCTAGCAAACTTGGCCCTACAGGGGCGCACCAGATCTGCCTTAGATACCAGGAAGATCGTCGTGCTCATAAAGTTTACCCCCCCCCCCACACCGGAATTTCCGACTTCACATCTGATGTTACCTTCTTACCTTATTTGCTTATGATTATTTGCAACATGCGAACTTACTCGCCATTCCCAACCTCTCTCTTTCTACGGCTGAGGGGGGACGCTCGTCCTTAACCCTCACGTTAAAGTCCCCTTCTGACCACGATTGCTCCAAAGATACCTCGTCTTCTGGTGTAGCAGAAATATACCTGAATACGATACCACGACTCTCTTCCATGGACACCTTGTCTGGGATAGAAAGTAATGGCCAAGACAGCTCCAAACATGACAGGGAAGAGTTGTTGCCACTGGAACAAGATTTACGTCGGACTATAAAAGCCCAATCTACGCCCATCACTCATTCTACTCGCATTTCCCTGAGCAGTGAAAACTCCCGGTTACTTATCTATTCCCCTGTCGTCTCCCTAAGTCCTACTGCCGCTTCAAGACCACCTACCACTAGTTCAGCCACGAAGTCCAAGTGCCAGCGTTATCGCCCCTATAATTAGTGACCGCCGTAGCTAAACTCGCCCAGAAGGGACTGAAGTCCACTACCCTTAACACTGCTTACGCCTCTGGTTGCTGCGCATCTGCTCACTTAAGGGGATTAGACCATCAATTTTCCCCTATGTAAATGTGATGTCCTAGGCGGGGACACACCTTAGCCCAGCGTGGGCACCAATGGTAATAAACACACGGACTACCAGTGTGTAGGCTACAGCTGATAAGACAGCGAACTTCCTGTTTACTTCTCTTTAAATACAATTATAACAGGAAGTCATGTGATGCAACTTAATACAATATATAATTATGGAATAGCCTATTAGTAGTTAAAGGGGTATCTTGGTAGGGTTAACATATTGACATGAAATTGATGGCTGCCATTGTGGAGCACACAAGTGACGACTCTACAATGCAGCGAGCGAAAAAAAAAACAGAAAAAAAAATAATCTAAGCCTAGCTGGAAATAAAATCATGATTACGAAGGCAAGATGTATTTTTTAGTGCACTACCTATTTTTAAAGAAAGATACATAATTTTTCGCTTTCGAGGAAAAACTAAACACTATTTTTGAAAGCTGTTTTACAAAATAAGAACTGAAGATGTACATGATTAAGCAAAAAATTAAACATAAATACACTGGCTGAAAACTTGCAGTTTTAAATTTCTGTTTTGATTTCTGGAGCAATTTTACAATAAATTCAATTTAAATTTTCAATATTGTTGTTTTAATTTTCGTAGCTTTTTTTGGTTAATTTTCTTTTTGCAGCAACCATTTCTGCAGCTGAAACGCTACAGCGTTGCTGTGGACGAACATCTGGCATTGAGAATTCGGTGCCAAATTAGTTTCTTTGGATTAGGCGTCACCGGAGTGGGAATTGCGGCTCCAAGCAATTTTTTGTTCCGATGTCAGAAGTGTTTAGGTACATGAAAAGACAAAAAGATACAAAAAAGGCAAAATCGTGAAATCAATTTTTCACACGAACAACAAAATACACTTACATTTTTACCTAATTTTAAAGGTGGACATTTTTAAAATTAACAAAGTCGATTCTCTGCACGAATAACTAGGGGACGAAACGTTTTAGCGTTACTCGCTACAGTTTAAAAAGAACTATCATTTAATTCATATATAACAGATTACAACAAAAAAAACGAAGAAGTTGTAGCCAAATGGTAATTTTGAAAAAAAACTACAAATTGAGCTTGTCTGGAGCTCTACGCAGTCTCTTTGAACGATGAGCATTTTGAAGCTGCGCTGCAATATCAACCTGTGTTGGTGAAAGCACAACTTTGCGTTTATTGGGATTCGGTTTCGCTTTTTTGTTAGCATGACCTGGCTTCGGTGGTGATTGCTTAGTGGATGGTGACGTAATAATCGATGGAAATTGCGACCTTTCTGGCTTAGAATTTCCTTCAAGAGGGGAGCTGGTAGTAGCCAAAGGTGATTGGTTATTTACGTTAGCAGACTCATCCACTTCGTGTGTGTGGGGTAATTTCGCTGGAGATATCCTGCCACCTGGTGACTTGCGATGTAAATTCTCAGGTGATTTTTCAAGCTGTTGGATTGGTGGAATTTTTCCCTCAGTAACAGAAATTGACTTTCTGGATTGGCCGAGAGATCGACGCTCAGGAACTACGTCAGCGAAACTTGGCTTTTCACGTTATTTGCCGCCAAAAGACATGCGTTTGAAATTTGAGTGATCTTGCTCATTATGCATGGAGAAATTACTGCTTTTCGCCGTCGAAACAAGTGCATTTGGAGGCTGTTCTGGATAATCATTTTCCGCGGTATGTAACCTTAGTTGTTCGCGATGTTTGCGAATCGTATTACCGTTAGTATCAACGATAGTATAGGACTGATTTTCACATTTTTGGTTAACCATACCGACTGACCATAGCCTGTCATTTGTCGTTGAAAAGTCACGGTACCAAACCTTTTCACCTATTTGATACGTTTTCAACTCACGATGGTGGGTGCTCTGTACTTGTTTTAATTGTTTACGGCGTACGGCTGCAATAGGGTCAGGAAACAATAAATCCAGCCGAGACTTTAATTCTCGGTTAAAATATAATTTTCCGGGTGTTGCTTGCGTGGTAGCGGAGATAGTGATTCGTGCCGATAACAAGTAAGAATTTATACTCTCTTGAATAGTAGACCCCTGTCGCCGCGCGGCCTTGTAGACTCTCTTGAAATTACGGACGTATACCTCAGCCAAACCGTTGGTCCAAGGCGCAAAACTTGGCCCGGTCATGTGCCTAATTCCGTTGGATTTTAACCAATTTTGGAATTCTGCTGACAAAAATTGGGCAGCATTGTCCGTAACTAAGCTGTCCATTAAACCGTATAAAGCTATATGATTGTTTAAAACGTCAATGACACGCGCGGACGTTGTTGACTTCATTTTATGCGCAAAAGGAATTTTTGAATGTGCGTCTACAAGAATGAAAAACATGTAATTGTCCATCGGCCCCAAAAAATCAGCGTGTAAGCGATTATTTGGTTTTAGTGGATATTCCCACGTATGCTTAGGACCTGACGTTTGACTATCTTTATACTCTTGACAATTTTGGCATGATTTGACTTTATTTTCAATGTCAGAGTCAATCTTAGGCCACCAGACTTTTTGTCTAGCTAAACTTTTCAATTTAACTATGCCTAAGTGAGCACTATGTAGATCTTTCAAGATTTATCTCCGCAAGGCCGTCGGCACCAGGGCTCTATACTTCCAAAATAAGGTTTCGTTTTCGACAGAGATTTCAGCACGACGTGTGAAGTACGGTAACAGATCGCGAATTTCGCATTTGTCAGGCCAACCATGGTTCACATAACGATAAACTTTTGAAAGGATTTTATCACGTTTACTTTCAAGAACGAGTGTCTCGTTTAAAACTGGAAGATTAGAAATAGTTTCTAAAGCAAGAATATTGTACTGCTCTTCTGCTTTCTCGAATTCCTCGGTATTTGGGAGGGGAAGGCGCGATAAAGCGTCTGCCGTCAAATTAAGTTTACCGGGAATGTGTTCGAATTCGTAATCGTAAGCATTAAGCATCACTGCCCAACGCTGAACCCTGGCGGCTGCCATCTGCGGTATTCCTTTTTTAGGGCCAAAAATCCAAACTAAAGCCTTCTGATCAGACTGCAGTATGAATCGCTGACCATAAACGTATTCGTGAAACCGTTTCACTCCCCAAGCCACGCTGAGCGCTTCCCGGTCAAAATGCGAGTAGCCCCTTTCCGCTTGAGTGAGTTTACGTGAAGCGAAAGCTATCGGCTGTGATTCACCGTTTTTCATGACATGCATCAGGCACGCGCCGACCCGTAGGGTGAACCGTCACAAACGAGCTTGAGCTTTAATTTCGGATCGTAATGAACCAGAACTTTTGATTTAAGAAATAATTCTTTTACTTTACTCACGGCTCGGTCGCATTCTGCCCCCCAAACCCACTTCACACTTGGGCTTAACAAACGTGTTACTGGTGACAGAATATGAGCGAGATTTGGTAGATATTTTGAGTAATGGCTTACAAAACCCAGAAAGCTCTGTAGCTCTTGAATACATGTTGGGTTAGGAGCGTTTGTGACTGCTTCGATAACCTCAGGGAGTGTATGCAGGCCTTCTGCATTTATCATGTGGCCTAAATATTTTAATTCAGGCCGCGACAGTTTGCACTTTTCGATCCTAAGTTTGGCTCCTGCTCTTGTAAAGCATTTAACAGTTTATTTAACGATTCGTCATGCTCACCCCCCTTCCCGCTCACCAGGATGTCATCATAAAACAGGAGACATTTGGGGATTTTACTGGTGACTTGAGTCATTACCCTCTGGAAAATTCCAGGACTGGACGCCAGGCCCAGGGGTACGCGAAGCCATCTAAACAAACCCAGGGGTGTATTTATTGTCAAAGCTTCTTGTGACTCTTTATCGAGTTCAATTTGCAGAAATGCATCCTTAAGATCGATAAGGGAAAAATTGTCACTGCCTGCTAATTCACTGAATAATTATGCGGCCGTGGGAACTGGATAGTGGTCGACTTCGAGTTGAGGGTTCACGGTGGTTTTATAATCACCAATCACTCGGATTGGACCATCCGCTTTGTGAACTATGACGGTCGGCGTAGACCACTGAGAAGTTTCCACAGGCTCTAGAATTCCAAGGCCAACCAATCTACGAATTTCTTGGTTAACCTTTTCTTTGAGTGCTAACGGAACCGGTCTTACACGACTGTACACAGGCTTGGCATCAGGTTTTAAAGGAATTTTGGCTTTAAAATTCTTAAACTTACCCATGCCTTCAGAAAATAGCTCCGGGAAACCCTTCACTATTTCGGAAGTGTCAACTGGCGTAATGCTAGTTTTAATTTTCTTAACACTTTTCTTAGGTTTCACTTTCGTTTGTAGGTCGTAAAAAGGATGGAAATTAACTCGAAAAATAGAAAGCCAATCCTTTCCCATTAATGCAGGTTTATATAATTTTGAAACTAAAGCATCCAAATGTTCGATTTGACCTTGAACTTCAACCTTCAGACTTACAGTGTAAATCGTGTTCTCAATTCCGTCAGTGTATGAGTGTATCGAGTACGGACTGAGTTTTAAAGGACAGTCCGCAAAATATTTTTGATGCCACTCAATAGGGATAATGGATGCATCTGCCCCGGAATCAAGTTCCATTTCAGCTTGACACCATTTAGGCAGACTGGCATTTTCCATTTATGGATTTTCATAGAATTAACTACTACTATTATTTTGTTGGTTTGTAGGGGAATTGAAATCTGGTCCGCAGCCTGACTCAGTCCAAGAGTATTATTTTTCAGTACAAGATAGTCGTTGTCTGAATCGTCATCAGACCCGGAACCAGACTCTGAATTTTCGGCTTCAACATCCTGGCCTTCTCCACTATCACTTTCGCAATCGCGTACGAGTTTGTTGACGCGTTTTTTGTAGCTATACTTTTGTTTTGTGTTCGGCCTAGCCTTAAAATTTGTGCTAGAACTTGCTTTAGGGTGGTCGAGTGATTTTAAAGTTCTATTCGAATGACTAGCTTTTCGGCACACTGCTTTTAAATGGCCGACAGTGTGGCAACGGCCACATGTATAGTCTCAATATTTACAACGTGTTTTCACGTGGCCATTTTTGCCGCAGCAATAGCAAATGAAATCCTTAGTGGATTTAGGCCTACTTGATGTTCTGCCCGATTTTTTAGCTACGTAGTTAATAGCTTTCGAATGGCTTCTCAAAACGATTTGGTCTGTTTCAGCAGATTCTAAGGATAAAGCTAAGGATGTTGTAGCCTTTAAATCCAGAGTCTGCTTCAACAACTCGCGTTGAATGACTTCTGATTGGATCCCCCCAATTAGGCGATCCCTAATCATTTCGCTGTTAATGTCTTTAATTTTTGCGAAGTCACAATACTTCGTCATTAGCTTTAAGGCAGCTAAATATTCCCCAATACTCTCATCTGATTTTTGCGATCTTATAAAGAATTTAACACGCTCAGATACCACTGAGGGTACTGGCTCAATGTCGTCTAAAACTTTTTTAACGAGCTCATCAAATGTTAATGAGTCGGGCAAATCAGGTGAGAGGATATTAAGAATTCTATCAAACATTTTCTGGCCCACACATGCCATTAGAAAATTAACTTGCTTGGTTGCTGGTATTTCTTTAGCTAAAAAAAAGTAACGAATTCGGCTGGAGTATTCTCCCATGTGTCAGACTCGCAATCGAATTCCGAAAATAAACCAGCGGTTTTAGACGAACCCATGTTGACGTCGTCTTCACTATCACTAGATTCTAAATTGAGATTTAAATTAGAACTAGCTTCATTAACGCTTGCGTTCACTACTGAATTATTTTCAGTTTCACTTTCACTGCTAACTTTAGCAGTTACAGGTGGTTTGCTACCGGCACCTGTCTTTGGCATAAGCCCACAAAATTAAATTTAATTAAATTTAATTACAATCCTGTTTAACATGCAAGGATTAAACTGGTGCACTCAAGACTACCGGTCACTTATTTAAACACAGAAATAAATCAAGCTTGACTGTAGCCTACCTAGTTGTATAAATTAACTGCCTACAAGTTAAATTTAAAGGGACTAGGCTTTGAAAAAATGTTTTACGTTCACCATTTGCAACGTTTTACAAAACAACACTTCTGGCCTAAGCCTCAGCACAGACCAGATTTCACTAAGTTTGAGCATAAACCTACGCTGTTAAATTTAACACCGGCACACACTAGCCCGAATATGGGCAATGGCACAATCGAATTTACAAGGGTTAATTTAGCAGCGCATTTTTCGAACCTTCAGGTTTATAATACTGCCTGTGCGGACACGCCAGTGCGTCGCTCTAGAACACTGCCAAGGTAAAATTACCCTTCATAAATCCAATTGCCCACTTCGGTTCTAGTTGTTAAGGTACTAAATTTAACT
>JAHWFP010259999.1:0-14706 GCA_023313725.1 Lithobius niger
TATCTCAATCGGCTGCGAGTCGAAATCGAAAAGTGACATCTGTCGGCATTAATTTCTGAGCGTTCCCGCAAAACAATGGCGATCTCCGTGTCGTGTTTTGGTGATGCAGTAATTAAATTGTTATATTGAACGTAAGTAACGTATTCCTACCGCAATTCTTGTGTTTAGTTATTGTGTAAGTGATCCAAAAGTGAAACATGCCTGTCAAAATGGATGTAATTGCCCTTTAAGGAAGTGCGTGGCTTGCTTGTTGTGCGAAACGATATTTCTTTGTGCGTTCCTTAGAGCAAGCGCTATAGAGAAGTAGACAACGCTATAGATAGCGTCGTTAGACGCTATAATTCTGAATTTCTTGTCATAGGTCAAAGAAACAAATATCCACTTCTGGAGTTGCGCAACTTAATGAATGAGATTCCAATTTTTTCAAACTTGACGATTACGCAAAAGATAACAATAGTTCCAATTTGTACTACAATTTTGTACTTACTCGTTTTGGCCTTCAAATCCGATATGGAAGTCAATCTTTAGACCAGTATGAGTGTGGTGAATGTTTGCAGTAACGCATTCAGAGCCGTTTAACACATTCATGCTGCTAGTTGAGCCAGAATGCGTTATTCTCCAGAAATGGGTAATCTGAAAAATAGACGGCATAATCAGTAGAATTACAGAAACAAAATAGCCTCTTAGATTTAACAGGAGAATGGCTTATTCTTCAGAAAAGGCTAATTGAGAAATAATGGAAACAAAACCTTAACAAGCGGCTGTATCGATTTCCTAGTTGCCGCCACCAATCTTGTGTATACATCCGCCACGTTTTCAACGAATATGATGAAGCGCACACCTCTCGCGCCATGCAACACTGATCTCTATTACATAATCTACAAGTAGCAAGAGTGAGATAGGTGGTTTGGGACCACCTATCTCACTCTTGCAAGTAGTAATCATCTCAACTGCCGATGAAAAATCATGTGTTAGCGTTTAGGCCTAGTTTTAGATTTTAGACGCAATTATCAGCTTTTAGGCCTAAATTTTACCGGCCGTTTTAATTTTGTATGTAAGTAGCAGATAATGGAGAATTGGATTCGAGAGTAGGCCTAACCATTCATGCAGTATACGGTGTTGAGACTATAGGGCATCGTTAACGAAATCCTTTTGTTTTTATTTTTGTTACAGTTGCGTGTCTCCCTGTAGTGGTTAAATGCGATGACCACCACTGAAAAAGGAGACGAAAAAACAAGACACACATTAGTCTCGACACCGTATTGCGTGAATGAATACTCCTACTCTCGAACGCAACTCTCCATTAGCTGCTACTTGCGAAATTAAAACGGCAGGTAAAAATTAGGTCTAAAAGCTGACAATAATGCCTAAAATCTTATACTAGGCGTAAACGCTAACACATTTTTAAGCGTCAATTGTCATGGTTACTACTTTTAGATTACATAATAAAGATTGCTGTTGCAATGCGTGATAGAGGTGTGCGCCTCAACATTTTCGTTGAAAAACTGGCGGAAGACCGGATGCGACTACCTATTCGCTGCAGCTGCTTGTTTAATAAGATTTTACATGCAGTTACGTGATTATTTTAATTCAATACGTTCGGCAAAATGGCAACTCCAACTAGTCGCATTTAACAAAAAAAATCTGTTAACATAAGAAAAATCTGAATTAGCTTAAATCAAATAAATCTTCTTTTTTGATACGTTCATAAACAAAAAATCATGATTTTTTCCAACCTTAAATTTTGGTAAATTTAGCAAATCGCCTGTAAACGAATCAACAAATCATGGTTTATATTTCGACCCCTCCAAATTTGCACCTTCCCAACTTCCCCGTGTACTAAGTTGTTGCAAAACTGTTGCGAAAATTCGAACTCACCTCCTTTTCGTGGAAATGTTTGTTTGGAGGCACGTTGGTGCATTTGGCAGGTGATTCAGTAGTTCCTTCAAATTCCACTGGGGTTGTTTCGTACATTTCTTCCATGGTTGTTTCGGCTGTGAGACAGCTGGCCAGAGCCAAAACGACAAGAGCCCCTAACAGAGATTTCATTTTGTCGCAACTGTTTGTGCCGAAAAAAGGTCTCGTCAAAACACTACCGCAGGAGTGGAAGGCCCATGAAAACGAGAGCTATTTGTACGATTTTCTAATCAAAGGAATCGAGGCGTAATTGCCAAAAAAAGAGACACAAAACAGCTGTTGTCTGGAGCCTTATCACACCATACCGCAACGCATCCCTGGTGATTTCATGGCAAAGTCACCTGAAATCACAACTAACACAAAAACTGCCTTATCGCGTTTTGTTCCGTTATCTGTGACACCATCATGTGTTTAACATACTTTTTAGTCTGTGACATCTGTTTAAACAAAAAACACATATCAGTTTGAAAAAAAAAAACCTAGTATTTCTGATTGCTTCATTTTATTACCTGAGAAATAAACATGTTGAATTGGAGATAAATTATATTTTCTGGGAAAGGGACCGTTCTAGTATTACGTCATCAAGAAATTGACCCCCTCCCCCCTCCTCATCAACAATTGTTCAACCTCTTTCAGTATTACGTCATTTCTAACTCCCCACCACCCCCAATGAAGGGTGTTTTCCCCGTATATCCACAGTTTTCTGAAGACATTTGTTTTTGCGTATTTCCACCCTTTAAAATTTTGTTTATACTGGGGTAGCGGTGCTTACGTCATCAACTGGTCACCCCCCCCCCCACCTTCCCCCTCGTCAACAATCATCACAAGTATGCCCCTCTCCTCCCGCAACCCCCCCCCCCTTCTCGATGACGTAATATTTGAACGGACCCTATACTCTACTACAACTGCCATTCCCAATTCGGAATTGGGACGAAAAGCACAGCTAAGGGGACCAGGAAGTTGGAGGGGGGGGTGTGCCCTCGATACCCTGCAAAACAATTTTCAGCATTTTTGGTGGAGCGTATCGTAGCCTATAACGGACATCAAATTACAAAATATTGGTTGGTTGGTTGTACTTTTGTAGTGTGGATTGAGTCCAAACAAATAGTGGGATTGGATGAAATTCGGCACATCTCTTGAAATCCCCATAAGTATCGCAGAGATCGAATTTGCTGTAAATCGATCAATGAAACTGAGGAGGAAACAACACTTCTTCGAAGTGATTGATCTAACGCGTACTAACCACAGAAATTTGGAATTCTGAATTGTTGAGGAACACGGAGCTGCTGGTAATAAAGTGAACTTTAAAAAACACGGTGAATTAAAACATTCTGGTCTCCTTCCAGCTAATAACCTTTTTCGATGTAACTCATTGAAATAATAACATGTGATCGCATTTAACCACTAACTATACAGGAAGACAGGCAACCGTAAAAAACAATTATTCCGGTAACGATACACATTAGTTTCATTTGAAAAAGAAGCTTGGGAATTCCCTTTACATGAACCCGAAAGTAGCGTTTACACCTGTAATGGGAATCCCGAATATAATACCTTAAATTGCAGTATCATGACAAACCGTTTTATAGGTATAAAACGAAAGTCGACAGCAGACGACGTGTTTATATCGCAACACGAAAACAATAACATGCCTACGTCGTAAGATCCCTCGTTGCTATGGCAATGTAAAGTCTCGACTGCATGAATGAATGAATAGGCCTAATCTCTAAAGCAATTCTCTGCCTCAGCTACTTACGAAATTAAAACGGCAGCTAAAAAATAGGCCTAAAGCTAAAACTAGACTTAAAAGCTAACATCTTTTTGACCTACAATTGCAATGGTTACTACTTTTAGATTATAATTGAGATCGTTGTTGCAGAGCATGATAGGAAACAGGATCCTTCGTTGGTGACGTTGTCCAGTATTATACCAGCAACAACATTTTCAACCCTCTGACTTTTTTGATTATTGTTAAAAACTGTCGTTACTGATGATAGTTTGGCTTGCAGTTTTTATGCTTTATTATTAATATTTTTAAATCTAGGGAAGACACTCGTGCAGCAGGTTGGTGTAAACAATGTAAGAATTATAGGCGGCGGTAACCAAAACAGTGGTGGCTAATGTGCCGTTTTATTTTTAGTCGGCGGCAATGGCCCACATCTTTAGTGTAGGATGTGGAAAGATCCTGCAATAACTGAACATAAACTAATCGCTGGAGCAAACGAAAACCCATTGAAATAAATGTGGTATGTAGCCTAGGCCTACCTGAAAAAAAAACTTAAAATCAGGAAAAGGTCGGCGGAGCAGCATTACATCACACCAAAAGCCAAAAGAGCCAAAAGCCGACTGAGAACTGCACCAGATTTTTAAGGAGCATTAACAAATTTGGTGAAAATCATTAAAATGTACACAAATTTGAAATAAAGTTCTTTTCACTCCGCCTATACAATAGGCCTAAAGCCTGTTTCCTAAAGTGTGCGCAGCGTATCTTGAGTCCTGCAAGTATTTTATGATAGGCTATGTCTTCCTGGAGGCGGCTGCTTTAATCGACAGCCGCCATTATTTTTGTAACTATTTTGGATATCAACAAGGCACTCTGCTGTCAAAAACGTACAATCGATTATTTGTGTCCATTGTGGGAAGAACTCAAGATAGGCTGCAGACACTATAGTATTATTTTTTTTTTACTTTTCCGAAGTTTTATTCCTATCTGGAGGAACATGACTTCCTTTGCCTCTCCCCCCAATCAGGGTGCGTCACTGGAGTGGAGGTTAGAGGCTTGGTCTTTAATCCAAAAATGATGTGGAAATTTACTCTCTTAACTACAACTAAGGGAATTAGCACGTGCCAGTTAGTTATAAAATATGGCCACTAAAAGCGATTATGAACGACTAATTCACCTGTTGTGTCTGTCTCTCACTAGAGGCCGTTCGTTACACCAGGAGCCGACGAAACGAGTCCCCCTCCCACCCCCCATGTTCATTTTTCCTTGTTACACCTAAACAAAACACAGAAAAAGGAAAATTATACATTTGGCTTTAAAAACTTCATGAGAGGCAGCGTGACTAAAACTTATTTCGAAGCTAATACAAATTTGTCATGTAAAGCTATATGTGAAATTAAAATCATTATTTTGAAAATCATCACTATTTGTCAACGGATGTTAGGACCTATCCCAAGAAACTTACTTAGAAACTAGGCCAGCTGTTACGCAACAAAATCCTCAGGGGTCGCAACACAAAATACCAAAAATTCGGAAGAAAAATAGGAAATGCTGCCAGAAAAAAAGTAAGAAAAGTTGCAACCCAAAAAGTCGGAAATAAACACGAATTTTTAGACGTTTTTACCAAAAAGTAGGAAAAAAAGGGAACTTTGCGCGTTGAGAACGTATCCAGGAAAGATATAAATTTTACTTGTTACTTACGGTGGGGATATCCAGTTGAGGTTTAAACTTAATCCTTGGGTTAAGCTCGATAATAAGAGAAAATGGTGATAACCATAACGAAATAAGTTGAGGGGTACGCAAAATTTAGCCTGTAGGTCGAGGACTAACTTAATACTGAGTAGTTAGCCCCGAGATCTAAAAATCGGTGATATCCATCCAGGATTAGCATTATTCCTGAGCTTTAACAACATTTTAAGATAAGTATATCGAGGGCTAATTTAATTTAATTTAAATTTAATTTAAATTAGCCCTCGATATACTTATGTTAAAATGTTGTTAAAGCTTAGGAATAATGCCTGAAGGTCGAGATCTAAGGAGTGAAGAGCTAACAAAACCCCAATTTAGTCCAACATGGATATCACCAACTTTTTTCTCCAGTCTACTAACTCCTAGTCGAGGGTTAGTTAGATCCAGGGTTAAGCTTATCCGAGGCTAGTTTAGACCTCAACTGGATGGATATCCCCACCGTTAGTGTCCTAACCTAAAATGAAATTAGAAATCAAAAACTTAACTTCTTGCAAAGTCTTTATTGTTTGAAATAGGCCTAAACGTATCAACAAACTCCAATCTCTCTTCCTTCTTAGAGACTTAATATTACAGCCGAACACTGATTTTTCGAACGCCGATTAACTGAACAGATCTTCAGGAAAAAAATGTACTTTAAAAAAAATATGTTTTTAATTAAATAATTTATTTTTTTATACGAGTATTAAAGCACTGTACTAGACAGTTAATTAGTTTGAAATTTGACATGTGGCTATTAAATGGCTCCGTTCCCAATGGTTTTTTTTTATGTGAATGGGACAATCACATCCTTTTAGAAAATCTCAAATTCTTTGAAAAAAAACAGGAAAAAAATTCCTGATAAAGGCTTTTCTGACTTTTTCGAAGATTTCTCGACAACAGTTTGTGCTATTGAGATGCGGTAAAGAGTGTTGTAAGCTCTCACAAATATGTTTCGAATGGTGTACTTTTTTCTCAAAACCCGTTAAATTTTGTAAAAATTATTGCAAAAAGAATGGAAAAAATTCCAATTTGTGTACACTTTTTCGAATATTTCGCAAGAACGGTTTGTGCTATCATCAAGCGGTCAACAGCATTGTAAAGCTCTCAAAAATACACTTCAAATGATGAACTTGTTTGTCAAAATCTGTTAAATTTTGTATAAAAGTTATTGCAAAAAAGTGGAAAAAATTCCAATTTTTCTACACTTTTTTGAATGTTTGTCAATAACGGTTTGTGCTATCAACAAGCGGTCAACAGCATTGCAAAGCTCTCAAAAAGACGCTTCAAATCTTGCACTTTTTTGTCAAAATCTGTTAAAATATGAAAAAGTTGTGTTGCTCTAGCCACATTAACAAAAACCCTTCTCCAAAGGCAGAACTGCATTTTAGAAGTGCACTTCAACTTTCTGCACTTCTTTAACTTCGATTGCTAATTGCCCCGTTTTTACGAGTTACAGGTGGAGTCATTGAGTTTAACGTTCTTGGGTTATACACCATCGTGATTGCTTTCGTCCATACAATTACTGTTTAATACTCTACTACACTTTAAGCTTATTCTGTTTAAATAAATTTATGGTAGGAAGGCAATGAAGTCAATTGGTGTACGACATGCGTTAAAGGTGCATTCCTCCCAACGCCATTTTTCTCGATCCACCACATCAAGTACGGCCCAAAAGTTTTATTTACTTACCGTTAGTCTTTCCCTTGCTAAAAATCCGTTTTACTATAAAATGTGGCGTCTACGATATTTTCTGTTGAATATTGGGAAATTTTATTTACAGCGGGACACACGTTTATGATGCTTTGCGTGCTTACAATAGCCATGGCGTTTCATCTCTGTGTGTGCATGTACTAATTTTCTAATAATTACCATCAGATCAAAAATCTAAAAGACTAATGCGGTAAAAATTAAAATTAATTATTCCAATTGATCACCGAAGCAAAATTATAAGACACTAGTCTATAAAATTATAAATTGTGATTTTAAAATACGAGAATCATTCCAGTTTGTGACGACACGATTAATGCGTTCATGCTGGTTCGGCTATTACGCGCAATGCCAATTGAGACAGTAGCTACATTCTTCACTGCGAGAAACGAAGCTATTATCTTAGATGACCTTTGCCAGACTCTATGGGCGGATGGCGATCAACGCGTGGCTGTTATAAGGCAGGCCGGATGTCTATTTAAGTTAACGATATCTGCAATAAACCTAACGTGTGCTATGGTTCATTAGACTTATTACTTTTAAAGGGATATACCTCCCAGCGCCATTTTTCTCGATCCTCCACATCAAGTACGGTCCTCGGTAATGATGCTTTCTGGCAGCCATATTGTACCACCCAAAGATGTTTTTAAGGACTGGCCAGATAATCCCACCTGATAAAAAGGAGTGCGTAATGTTGATTTCAGTGGTTATAGTTTTGTGTTTCGGAGTGGGAAATGGGTCCAAGAATTACGGAACTATATAGTGTTCAACACTAAAAATGCATTTGTATTTAAAATCATAGTCCAAACTATTGCATTTTATCCTGCATTGGTCACATCCCGTTTCGCCAAACCTAATGTAGATTAAAAGCTTTTGCATAAAGGCTAAATCCCGTTTCGCCAAACCCCGTTATGCCAAACACCGTTCATGAAATTTTAGGCACACGAAAATTTAATACATTATTCCCGTGTAACGGTCTAATAGTCAAACGCCCGTTTCGCAAAATTTCGTTTCAAATAATAATTTTTCCAAATTATGGTCCTCGCTTGTGCTGCCGCGCTCGCTGCGGCTAAACACGTAACATCAGAAACCGCAACTAATCATGAATTCCTTGCAATCAAGCACCTTAAACTTCTGCAATGTTAAATTTTTAAAGAATATTTTGATTCTGCGAAACGGGATTGTGCAAAACGGGAATTCCCGTTTGGGAAAGGGGTAAACATCATGCGTATACCTACCTATTCTTAAAAGAGAACCTTGGCGTTGATCTTGATCTAGTGACGACCAAACAATATTTAAAGTACACGTTTTTTCTTCTGTATTGTCTGTTTTCAGATCGCAAAGAAATCAATTGCCCTTATTCTGCCACTACTTGTCTGTGTTAAATGTTTGGCTTTTAAATCCTCATTACGTATGAATAAGGTTTTAAATTTCGTGTACCTAGAATTCTGCAAATGAGATTTTGACATAACGGGATTTGGCGAAAAGGGACTTCACCCCTGCAGTAAGCGAATTAGTTGCTTTCGTATTTACAAGGACCTAAGTCGTAAGGGAGAAGTTGTGTGCGGTTTTGACAGATGTGCAATTATACGTTTGATATACCAATTATTTCTTTAAAGAGGCCTGCAACTAAGAAGTCGTTGTCATTTTCCAGCAGTACACCACCTGTTGTGCCTTGTACGAAATACATATAAAAGAATCTGTGTTTAAATTTTCTCAAACACTAAAGCGTATTTTCGAACACGAAAGCTCTCTCCAAGATGAAGTACCTTATAATCTTGTGCATCGCTACCGTTCTTCTCGCTGGTAAGTTATTTCGTACCGAATTTAAGTCAAAGTAATTTATACGAGAGGTATAACTTTGTTTTAAATAAATTTCTTGAAGACTTATTCCAACTTTTATCAGAATTTGGGGATTTTTTTAAAGGGTAATTACATCCATTTTGACATTCATGTTTGACTTTTGGATCACTTAAACAATAACTAAACACAAGAATTGCGGTACGAATACGTTTCTTACGTCCGATATAACAATTTAATTACTGCATCACCGAAACACGACACGGAGATCGCCATTGTTTTGCTGGAACGCTCAGAAATTAATGCCGACAGATGTCACTTTTCGATTTCGACACGCAGCCGATTGAGATAGCTGTATTGACTGTGAGGAGCTCAACAGTCTGACGGCCTTAGCTGGTGTGTTTAGTTATTGTGTAAGTGATCCAAAAGTAATGCCAAAAGTAATGTAATTGCCCTTTAAAGGTGATGAGTGGCGTGGACTGGGGGGTGGGGAGGAGGAGCATTGGCCCCTCCCTTTTCGCAAAATGCACTATTTCGAAAAAAAAAATGGCCTTTTATTCCTGCAGTTGAGGTGTGGCTGTGCCCGAGAAAGAGCCAGTGCCACAATTGGGGGGGGGGGGGGTAAAGGGCGCAAGCCCCGGGGTCAAGGGGCCCAAAAATCACGAATTGGGGGCCTAAAAGGTACAAAATGCAGTATTGTTTAGTCGGGATTGCGAATCACTTCGCCTCCAAAATAGTTTACTTAGGAAGGAGGGGGGGGGGGGAGGGTCCACCATCATGTCCTTGCACCCCTCCTTAGAAAAAGTTAGTTGTGGCACTATGGAAAAGGCTTAATGCCTAACAAAGGTCAGCAACGGGGCGCCAGAATTGTACCGCCATGGAGTTATGTTAACTCCGGAATTTTCTTAAATGCTGACTCCTGTGTGGACCCGGAATTACAGTAAGTACGGATTCGTAATTTGCTATAAAAGTGCCTGAAACTATCCGGAATTGTAGTAACACGGAGTTACCTTAACTCTGGATTTTTCTGAAATACAGGCGCCTACAGGGGACACGGAATTACTGCAAATACGAAAACGTATTTTACTTTAAAATTGCTGGCAAAAATCCGGAATTGCAGTAACACGGAATTACCGTAACTCCGGCTTTTCGTGCAACTTTGTCCCGATGTAGGGACACGGAATACATTGCGACAAAGTCACAAAAAAGCCGGAATTACGGTAATTCCGTGTTACTGCAATTCCGGATGTTTGCAAGCAATTTTAAAATAAAATACGTTTCCGGATTTACAATAATTCTGGCTTCCCTGTAGGCGTCTGTAATACAGGAAAATCCAGAGTTAAGGTAACTCCGTATTATTACAATTCCGGATAGTTTCAGGCACTTTTATAGCAAATTACGAATCCGTAGTTATTGTAATTCCGGGTCCACACAGGAGTCAGTATTTAAGAAAATTTTGGAGTTAACATAATTCCGTGTCGGTGCAGGTTCACGCCCCCCTCTGTGACTGAAACTGCCTAAAAGTGAAAGAAAAAAAAAAGGTTAAAGGCTAACAAATTAATAAAGCATGGAAAAACACTGTGACCAGATTGTTGCCGGGGCTTTCAGACGGTTGCCATTGTAAATCGATGTTTTACGTCTGGTAAAATGAATCTTAAAGTTTGGGCTCTTAAAGTGTTCGTTCGTCCATTGCTTGAATCTGCAAGCCAGGTGTGGTCGCCATCCATCTTAGGGGACATCGATAAGATCGAGCGTGTCCAGCGACGTTTTACAAAGGGCATCGTCAGTTTAAGAAACTTAACATATACGGAAAGACTTGTGATGACAAACCTTGAGTCGCTGGAGCTGCGAAGACTTCGTGGGGATTTTTATCTCACTTTTAAGATTGTCAGGGGCTTCATGGAAATTGATCTACCTTTGTTTGATTTAGCACCAAGTGTCAACACACGTGGCCACCCCTTTAAATTGGCCGTACAAGCTTCGCACCGTGATTGCAGAAGGAACTTCATTTCCTTGAGAGTAGTTCCTGTCTGGAACTCCCTTCCCGAAGCTGTAGTCACTGCTCGCAGTCCAAAACATTTTCGGTCAATCATGTCAAAGCATTGCTTGAAACCATTCTTGAAACGTCCTGAATTTTGTTGGTAATTTCGTATTTAGATCTGTTCTTTTTGCTTTTGTAGCTTAGCTTTCCTGTGGCGCTTAGTCAAGGCTGGCTATTATTGATCCTCGGATCCTTGCCAGACCTCCTGCTCCTGCAGAAAAATATTATTATTATTACATTATTATAAAATGGTAAAAAGACGATAACAAAAAAAAAAAAGTCCACGGTTTAAAAACTAACTATTTCCTTTTTTTTCGTACTGCCACAGGCACCTGCTTTTTTCACATCCTACTTATTATTATTTTTTTTTCATATTCTGCATAGCCTACCTGCTTCTCAATTTTTAGCATTTTCGTATACTTGCATTTTTTCAGTACCCACTTTTGGGCAGCCAGGTTACGCAATTTTTTTTGGCATCTGTCACGAAGCCATACCTCCATATTTTTAAATCCAATTCGTGTACAATCGTTCGTCACAAATATAACTACACATAATTAGGATTAAATTTGGATTGTCTTAAGCTAATCTTCATCACTGTAGTTTATTTTTGTGGATGTCAAAAACGCGAAAAATGCTCTAAAAACTGGTTATAATGTAAAAATTACACTGCCGTATAATATAATTACTAGTAAAAAACGCTTCAGCGTATAAAAAAATGGATGTAAGCCTTAAAAAACTTAATCTTCTAAATGAACAGAGACATGTAAGTCATCAGCATCGCACTAATATGTGTGAAAGAATGTCCAGCGTCCCAAAAAAGAACCTAGAGCTTCTTTTACATGTATTAGTGAGACGCTGATGACTTACATGTCTTTTTCTTGTATCCTTTAGAGTATTACATTTGTTCAAGGCTTACATCCGTATTTCACACTCGTAAGTGCTTTTACTACTAATAACTGTGCTTTTTATTGTCCCAACAACAAGTACATTGTAATCACCTTAAATAGTCTGGGCCTTTTTAATGCTTACGTTTTAAGCTATAACAATTTTAAAATCGGGTTGACTGGTTCGACCTGTAGGTGAGAGCAAAAGTCCCAACAATATGAAAAACAACAACAACAATATTGTATATTCACATTAAAATTGCGTTCAAAAGGCCCTCTTCATTGTTAATACCTACATTTTAAGCTATACAAATTGAGGTGAGAGCAAAAATGTCCACTTCAAAATTTCCAACCAACGAATTAATTTGAGAATTAAAAGGTTTAAGCAGACGGGTACCCCTGACACGGCAAAAACTCGCAAGTCACATAGAATGGCATAATTTTAATTTTCAGCCAATACCACATTTTCTGGCCTTGTTCGCCTAAATCCAATTACAAATGCAATCAGAAACTAATATACAAAACAACAACAGACCTAAAACCCACCAAAGCCATTCCTACTTACAATAAAAATCACAAAAAGGAGCAAAAACGCACCAATGTCAAACAGTCTCCTCCATCTTGAAATGTGACGTCAGCAAGCAGCCAAAAAAAAGCAAATGTATTGTACTGTTGCTATTCTTTTTGGCTGCTTGCTGACGTCACATTTCAAGATGGAGGAGACTGTTTGACATTGGGGTGTTTTTGCTCCTTTGTGATTTTTATTGTAAGGAATGGTTTTTGTGGGTTTTAAGTCTGTTGTTGTTTCGTATATTAGTTTCTGATTGCATGTGTCATTGGTTTTAGGCAAACAAGGCCAGAAAATGTAGTATTGGCTGAAAATTAAAATTATGCCATTCTACGTGACTTGCGAATTTTTGCTCTGTCAGGGGGTACCCGTCTGCTCAAAATTTCCATTTCAAAATTTTCACGACGAAGATCAGCAACAAGAATACTGTAGTCACAGTGAAATAGCGTTCAAAAGGGCCTTTAGTTAGGCCTTATTCATAGCTCGTTTTAAGGTTTAAAACTTGAAAATTAGTTCATTAGTTCGATCTCCAGGTCAGGTCAAAGAGTCCCAACAAGAACAACAACAATAACAACAACAAAAAGAGCCATGCTGTGGAGAACAAACGGCTCGATTGTCATTATTAAAATTTGTAAAGAATTGAAATAGTTATTACACGACCCCAAATACCGAATTTCGTTGGTCTTTCTCAATGGGGGGGGGGGGGGAGTACAGGGTTGAAAGGTTTCTATTTCTACAACAAGAATATTGTAGTCACATTGAAGTAGCTTTCAAAAGAGCCTAGGTACACTTTATGCCATAAAAAAAGAAAATCGGTTCGTTGGTTCGACCTCTTAGTGAGAGCAAAATTACAATAGTTTTCAAAAGGCCGAAGGCTTGTTCTTACCTGCGTTTAAGGTATACAATTTGAAAATCGGTGCATTGGTTCGATCTCCAGGTGAGGGCAAACAGTCTCAACAACGAAGAATAACAACACCAACAAGAAATGGCCATGTTGTGGAAAAGCCAAACGGTTCCATTGTTATCATTAAAATTTTAATGCAGTGAAATAGTTATGATATACGGTCGAATTTCGTAGGTCGTATCAACTCTCGGGAAAAGTATAGGGTCTAATAATCGGATTTTTACGGAAACACGAAGTTGCTCCTCGTCGGGATACGTTTAACTTGGTGAATCCGGCATAAAAATGAGGTTTAGGCTACGTAGTGCAAAATACCAACGTCGAAGAAAACGAAATTACAAATTTGATGGGTTAATGTGATGGCCGCTGGTATCGCTGCGTTAAATTAAAAAAAAAAACATCCTACATTTTAAACATCGTAAAATCATAACTAGTAGTAAACATCGAAAACGTTGTAAACATCGATGGAGGCTAGTATATACTCAACATTTTATGGTAAACGTTGACTGTTAATGCTTCGTAAATGAAATCGGATGTCGAATCTAGTAAGAATCGTTTTGTGGAAAGAATGCAAATATTCTCATACCGAATGCTGAATGCTTTTACGAAATCTATAATTTGTACATTTTAGCTCTCAATTCCTTTCCAGCAAATTTTGGAAACGAGTTGGTGCTAAAACACACATTAACGAGTTGGTGCTAAAACACACATTAACGACTTGGTGCTAAAACACACATTAACGACTTGGTGCTAAAACACACATTAATGACTTGGTGCTAAAACACACATTAACGACT
This sequence comes from Lithobius niger, assembly GCA_023313725.1. Taxonomy (NCBI): domain Eukaryota; kingdom Metazoa; phylum Arthropoda; class Chilopoda; order Lithobiomorpha; family Lithobiidae; genus Lithobius; species Lithobius niger. The sequence goes on from JAHWFP010259999.1 coordinate 14,067, forward strand.
TGGTGCTAAAACACACATTAACGAGTTGGTGCTAAAACACACATTAAGGAGTTGGTGCTAAAACACACATTAACGAGTTGGTGCTAAAACACACATTAACGAATTCGTAGAAGAAGCACTCGTTGTATTATGATTGAAAAGAAATGTGATTTACCTGCGTAAAATCTTCTCTCATCAGTGTCATTTTTGTGTACACGAGTGTGAAATAGTGCAATAAATTACACTAATTAAGTTTCCATCATGGGTAAACCGATTAAAATAACTATATTACTTTTCAAAACAGGTTTCTATTTCTTCATTTTCAGCTACCCCTACCATTATGGGCAAAGAATGTAAAGCCCGTGACTGGTACCACCCCCTTTGTGGATCCGACGGGGAAATTTACCGCAACATAGGTTTCCTGAAATGTGCTAATGAAAAACGACCCAAAGGCAGCCCAGGTAAGCTTAAACCCACCCAAAATAAGAGGCGTAACATCAAAATTGGGGCCCGGAGGTGGCTGTGCAGTGGTGGTCCCCCTTCATAAAAAAAATAGTTATTACCACACAACAAATCAGTTATGGAACACAAGGCATGAGCACAGTAGCGGTCGCCCCCTTTTTCAAAAAATGTTTTTACAGTGCAGTATAGGAGACAGCCC
>JAHWFP010260000.1:0-14708 GCA_023313725.1 Lithobius niger
GATTGGATAATATATTTGTTCCTCTTTGACATGATGTTTCAATAAATACATTTTACATTATCGGAATTTTCTTTAACAACAAATGAATTTCCATGATGTGAAATTACGATTACTTGTCGATAATGAAAAATGTTTTTCGTGAACAGAAAACATTTTTCATTATCGTACTTTAATTTTCAGTATCGACCAAGTATTTCCGTTAACGGATATTCAGGACGATAATGAAAATAAAAATGCGATAATGAAAAATCTTTAATAAAAAATCTGTTGGCGTGCCATAGTTTTTTGTAATCTTTGAATTAAGTAATCTGTTGTTTGTCCGTATATTTCAATTCCATATCTGATGATACTAGCTATCCAAGCATCATAAATAATATTTTTTTGTTTCTTATTTAAGATTTCTCTCAGTTTGTATAATCTTGGAGTTAATTTTTTAAGTTTTTTTATCAACTCTTTTATATGCTTTTTAAACGACAAATTTACATTAATTTCTACTCCCAAATATTTCATCATTTGTTGTTTTTCTAGTTTAACACACCTATCACTACAAATATGATTGTTTCCATCAGAATATAAGTTTTTGCAGTTTCCATAATGTTTAATAATCCATTTACTATTTTTCATTTTCATTTTTGGTACTGTAATGTCCATTTGCAAGGTTTTCTCTTTATTAATAAATATTTCATTCTCGATATAATAATCATTAATTAAATTAAAATCATGCTGTAAATTATTCATCATATCTTCATAATTTTTATTTATTGATATTAAAGTTGTATCGTCAGCAGACATGAAAGTTTTTGTATTTTCCAAGTTTTCAACAATGTCATTTGTAAAAATTAAGTATAGAAGAGGTCCCAGTACAGAACCTTGTGGTACACCGTATTTAATTGTAGTCGGAAGACTATTTTGTCCTTTCACTTGTACTATTGTTTTTCTGTCCTGCAAATAGCTTTTTATAATATTATGTATTTTTCCTCTTAAACCTAGGTTGTAACATTTTTGTAATAGTATGTTCATATCAAACGTATCAAAAGCTTTTTTTTTAATAAATTAGAATAATACCTATATATTTTCCTTCGTTAAGTCCTGTCGTTATTACATCATTCATTTCAGATAACAGGATCAGTAGTACCCATATTTTTTCTATAACCAAACTGTGATGTTGTTAAACTTTTACATTTATCCAAAAAAAAAGCATATTTTATTAACAAAATATTTTTCTATTATTTTATCAATTATAGATAATAATACTATAGGTCTATAGTTATTTACGTCTTGTCTATTTCCTTTTTTAAAAACCGGTCTAATAATTTGAATTTTTAGCTGTTCCAGCCAACTTCACATTCGATCATTGCATTTAATAATTTACAAATAGCTTTAGCTGTACTTTCTTTGTTTTTTTTTATATGATCCGTTTGTAATTTGTCTAATCCTGTTGCCTTTGTATTATTTAATTCCGTTATAATATTTACTATTTCCATATCAGTAGCATTTTCTAAATACATTGTCTGTTTTACAGATTTTTTATTTTTAGCTTTATCACCTGTTGTCTTTTTTGAATAATCTCCTTGTTTATAAACTTCATGCTCAATTTTATCAATGATCTTAAATTCAGTTATTTGGTTTGAGAAATTATTATTAAATTCATTAATAGTTTTTTCTAAACTTTTATCAGTAAATGTTTTTAAAATATCATCAATTTGTTTTTTATTTTCCTTTCCAGTTAGTTCATTTACAACACCCCATATTGTGTTTTTTAGTTTTTTGCAAGTTCTTTAACTTCTTCTCAAAAAACTGTTTCTTACATTCTTTTAATTTTTTATTAATTTCATTTTTTTCTTTTCTATAATTTTCCCCAAAGTTCAACATTAACATTTTCTCCTTTCTTTAATTCTTTCCACATTGTTTTTTTTTTCAGTTTTCATAATTAGATCATCTGTAATCCATTCTTTTCTTTTTTGTTTTTTATATTTTTTAGTTAATGTATTCCTTGTTTGTTTAATTGTATTTTCTGTGTAAATTTTATGAAAAGTGTTTATAATTTCATTATATATCTTTTCAGGTTCTTCTATCCCATCCAAAACCTTCCAATTTATCATATTTAGTTCCTTTACAATTTGTTCATTATTAATTCTTAAACAAGATTCTTTATTAGTATTAAAGCCGTCATTTTTCTTTTGTATATTTTGAGTATTGGTCCAAATCCAGCACATAGTTAGGTAATGATCAGATAGTTTTTCTGTTAATACACCTCCTCTAGATTCACCAAATTGACTTTTTATATACAAATGATCAATACATGATTTTTGCAGATAGGGTTTACCATCTTTTAAAATTATCTCCTCTCTAGTAAGTGAGTTTACTTTACAAGTTAATCCACATTCTGCCAACATATTTTCATAGTAATCAATTGACAATTGATCATAACAATCCTCAAAATTCTCTTGAGTGTGAATGTCTATATTTATATCACCATCAATTATCTGGTGTACGCTTTTCTTTCTATTTTTCTGTAATATTGATTTCAACATCTGAGCAAAATTTTCTTATTTGAAGTTGGTTTTCTGTAAATTACTACAATTTGCATTTCATAATTTTTTTTCATTTTATCACACATTTCAATTTCTAAAATGCAATTCTCGTCTTGGTTAATAATATTATACACTTTATCAAAATTTGTTTTCAAGAATACAATCAATCCGCCACCTCTTGTTGTATTTTCTCTTGTAATCGCCATTTTTTCATATCCCTTAATATTATAATACTTATTACTATAATACTACTATACTATAATAATACTATACTACTACTAATAATAATAATAATACTATAATACTATAATATAATAATAATAATAATAATTATAATAATTATAATAAGTTCGTTGCAAACGCAACCGGAATGGCAAGGACCTGGTGGTCACTAACTGCCATCCGAAGGTAAAACAAAAAATTTAAAATTACAGAAGTTAAGGACTTCAAGATTTTAAAACGAAGACAATGGCCTCGCCACAGAGGAAGGGTAGATGGTATTGGGTTGGGGTCACGAATGCCTTACCACCAAGGTTAGACCTACCAGGGACACAATGGTCCCCGATGGCATCGCCAAACGTGAGGGACAAGTGAGGGGAAAAGATGTTTCATTGTCAATGTTTCTTAAAAATAAAAATAAAAATAAAATGCATCGCAGTTTAAAGCTTGGCCTAAACCAATTGTCAATTATTAACAAGATAAAAAAATATATAATAAAAAAAGTTTAAAAACCAATTTGAAGGTGAAATGAAAACAGACATGGCAAAGGATACTCCTTACGCCAGTCCACGAATTTAAAAAAAAGTAATGGTTTAATTTAATACAATAAAATGGCTGGTGGCAGCTAACGAAGTCAAGTCAGAAAGACCCAAATTACGTTTGAAGGCTGCAACAGATGGTGAAGAGATAATTTGCTCAGTCAGGGAATTCCAAGCTTTAACAACCCTGACAGAGAAAAAGTTTTTCGGCAATCTAACCTAGATCGAGGGACTACCAATTTAGAGCTATGTCCCCGGGTACAGGTTACAGTACTTAAGTCGAAAAAAGGCAAGTCAACCAACAGAAAACCATTCAGAATTTTGAAGGTAAGTATGAGGTCAGCCTTAAGGCGTCGTAGCTCCAAAAATTCTAAATTAAATTTATTTATGCGGGCATTGTACGGCAAGTGTCGCATGCCAGTCAGAGATTTTGTAAAGCGGCGCTGAGTGGATTCGATATGATCGATATCTTGCATGAGATAAGGGCACCAGGCAGGAGTAGCATATTCCAGTAAGGGGCGAACAAAGACCTTATATGCCCACAGCTTAGTGTTTACACAATCCGAGGTAAATGCTCGCTGAACAACAGCGTTTGACACGATGTGACCACAGTGGGTGGTGGATTTAAGACTGGCATCAAACCAAATTCCCAAGTCCTTAACAGAGAAAACTCCTAGCAGTGGGACCCCATCCAACACATAAGTGCACACTGGATTACCATTCCCGATATGGAAACTTTTACATTTTTGTGGTAGAGATTGGTAATTGCCAGTCAATGGACCAACGAAAAACATGACTGATCCCTGCCTGAATACATTCATTACCATGTGAATCAGTGATCACACTGTGAAGCTTGACATCATCTGCAAATTTTAGCTATTCCGTGTTACGAATATTACAAGATAGATCATTTAGAAAAACGACGAAAAGAAAAGGACCGAGCACAGAACCCTGTGGGACCCCACTAATAATATCCAAACTTGAAGAGTAAGAAGTACCGAGGATAACACGTTGTGTGCGACCAGTAACAAAGGCACCAATCCAGGCAAGAAGTTTTCCATCAAAACCTAACATTTTAAGTTTAAAAAGAAGTTTGCTATGAACTACAGATTCAAAAGCTTTTCGAAAATCAAAACGAATTTCATCAGTAGGCAATCCTATATCTATAGCTTCAGTCCACCTGTCCAGAGCCAACAGAAGTTGGTGAGTTGAGGATCGCCTTGGCATAAAACCAAACTAGTCATTACCAATTAGATGACGAGTTTTGGTGTATTTAAGCGTCTGAACGCGAATGATTTTTTCCATGCCTTTACATGGGGAGCACGTAAGGGCGGTTGGTCTGTAATTCTGTGAATCAGCAGCATTCCCTCCTTTAAAAGTTGGCACCACATTTGCTGTGGACCAAATACTGGAGATTTTTCCCGAGTCACAGGACAATGCAAAAATGAAGGCCAAGGGCGTGCAAATTTGGTAACGAATTTCTTTGTAAAAATAAGCAGAGAAACCCTCTGGTCCCACAGAGTAACTCTGTTTGAGCTCAGTAAGAGCTGAAAGCACAATTGATGGGGTGAAATGTACAGTAGTGCAAAGTTCTCTGCCAAGTTCACAATCCAAATTTGTTGAAGGAATGATATTATTATCAACAATGCTATTGGGTGCAAAAGTAGTATTAAACAAATTTGCTTTGGCTACAGGATCTGTAATATAATCGTTGACAACTCTTAGGGGTGGGATAGATCTTGTAATTTTAGTCTTACGCCGAAAGAATCGAAAAAGCGATGCTAAGCTACCATTGGTCAGAACAGTGCATTCTTAATTGCGTTGGTCCTCCTTTAAGCAGAAGAATATTTATGCCGACAAATGTTGTATGCAGTTAAATTATACTCGGTCCTATTGCTCCTGTAAAGGCGCCATAGGGCAAGTTTCCTAGCCCAAGTTTCTTAAGGGCAATTAGTTGATAGAAACCCTTAGAAACGTGCAAGTGATGCTCAATAGTACTGATTTTAACATAGTGTTGAATAATATCGAGAAAATTATCCCAGGCGTCATTGACTGTGTCAGATGTCGAAAGAGCTTCATTCCAATTAACATCGGCAAGATGGGATCGTAGATAGAGTGAAAATCTATAACCCGGTTGGTATACACATTCTCAGCAATTGAAGATGGACAGTTGACCTTGAAGTTGACCATACAATGGTCGCTGAGACCAAGATGGGCACCAATTTCAATATTGAAAATAGCTCGTTCATCATCAGTTAGGATCAAGTCAAGGATATGCTTTTCACGAGTTGGTTCCGCCACAAGTTGCATGAGGCCAAGATCTGCAATTTGCTAGAGAAAAAGTTGGTGAATACTGTTTGTGGCTCTGACCAACTGCCAGTTAATGGTTGAGAGGTTAAAATCCTCCTTCACCACATTTGAAAAGTGAGGCTTGACTGCAGAATTGATCAAATTCCCTATATTAAAAACCTGGGTGTCTCAAAACCATCAGGAATATACCCAATAATAAAATTTAGCTTCAAGACCGGCGACATGGCTTCAACATCTGTTGCAGTACACTCCAACACAAGGGCAATTTTTCGACGGTAAACCACAGCAATTCCCCCACCTCTGGAGCCTCGATCACGCCTAAAAATGTTATAAGGGTGACCATTCGTCACCATTGAATCGGTAAAAGATGGATTTATCCAAGTTTCAACAATGAAGAACATGTCGTAACAGTCTGATGCCAAGAGAGCATGAAATTCGACCAAATTAGCAGGGATGCTGCGCGCATTCACGGAGACACAATTCAACCCCGCAGCGTCAGTATAGAAAGTTGAAGTTAAAACAAGTTTGGTTGGGTCAGAACAACTGTTCCTGGTAAATGTCCCATTTATATGTTGGAGTTTACCTGGTATGTAAGCACTTTCATAAGTTCGTCATGAAGAACCAGTTTACCTTTCTTTGTTAGGTGTAAACCATTACGTGCAATCAATCCTTGACCAGCAAATACATGTTTGTCTATGGAGATGTAGTATGGAGATGTATATCTGGGAGGGGAGCATGGCAACTGCGTCCCATGACAAAATTGGCAAAAAAGTCAATTCAAAAATAAAAAAAAAGTAAGGGAGGAAAGAAAAAGAGACGGTGAAAAAAGTAGGGTGGATCGATCGTTCAGTGACAAGGGCGACTGCATCCCTACCAGGAAATATATTGTTAAAAGATTCAGTACAAAAATGAAAAAAAGGAAAAGAAGGAGGGGGACGGAGAGACGAAGGAGGGGAGGGAGGATCAACAATGTAGGTGCAGCTGCCTCTTCCGCCGACCTCGGGATAACCGCCCCACCCCTTCCTCAGATATAATCACATGCTTCGCTCCTATACGTCAACATGTAATGGTGGAGGCCCTAGAGATTATTCAAAACCAAAAACTAACTCTTTTGATGTTTAAGGTTTGAGGTTGAAGGTTTAACTGAATCAAAGTCAAACAAGCAAAGGAACAGAAGAAATAAGCTTTCCTGCAGTCACATTTAAAGTTGCAGTCACATTAAAATAGCGTTTAAAAGACCCTAGGTCGTGTTCATACCTATGTTTTAAGCAATAAAAATTGAAAATCGGTTCGTTGGTTCGATCGTTGGTTGGAAAATTTCCCCAAGAAGAACAACAACAACAAGAATATTGCAGGCACGATGAAAGAGCGGCCAAAAAGCCGGACTTGTTCTTATCTACGTTTAAAGCTAAAAAAAGTTGGACAACGGTTCATTGCTTTGATGTCCAGGTGACGGAAAAGTGAAGGCCATTCTGTGGGCACCAAATGGTTCGATTGTTGCTTTTAAAATTGTAATAGTTATCACAAGATCCCCAAATACCGAATTTTGTTGGTCTGTGTCAATTCTGAGGGAAACTATACGGTTTCAAAGTTTTACGTTTAACCACGAAGTTCATGCTGAGGCTGTTACACAAGGTTTTTTAAAACCTTAAAAAAACCTTTAAAAAACCTTACACAAGGTTTTTTAATTATTATTTTTTTCGTTTTCTACAGTCATTTCGTCTCCTTCAGTTATCACCCTACTGCCCATAGTTGACGATTAGTTTATTTTATCGTTTTTCAGTGATATTGCTAAGAAACCAAGTAGCAGAGTTACTCATCTAGTGGGTTCTAAAGTAAAAACTGTTAAGAACATTTAAACATTTTGATTTGGTGGTTGCAATGGTTGTGGAGAGCAGTAAGATTTCACGTGGAATTAACCCTTCAAGAACGTTGTGGAATCTGAAAACTTACAGGAAAGCTTATTTGCGTTCCTCGGCTGGTTTGACTTTGGTTCAGTTAAACCTTATCTTAAACATCAAACGAGCTCGTCTTTGTTTTCTATTTCGTGGTGCTTTGAAATCCCAAGTCATTAAAACCGTTCAGTGTGTTTATTTGTTTATATGTGTGTGTCCTTCTACACTGCTCGAAATAGTAGCACCAAAAATTGGAGGAAGATTTGGATGAAAGGAAATTTCTTTTAATTTCTGTTAGGCCTATTTCGTCATCTTATGTTTATTACCTGTTTTAATGTTGGCGCACTTCATCAAATCAGTACAAATCAATGACTAAGACGTCCGCCTGCTAATGTGGAGGTTGTGAGGTCGAATCACGTCATGCCGAGAAAATGGGTTATTAGTTTAAAATAGGTAGGAGGTGTTGTTTACACCAGGCAGGTATAATTTAAAAATAAATAATATGTACATTATCTTCGTAGGCGGCCTTTGGTAACAAAAGTATGGTATTCACCCTTCCATAAGTTAACACATTATACAGGGTGTTAAATTACAAGTAATAACAAGTTAAAAAGTCCTATACAACACCTAACCAAAAATGCTTGGTTGCCGAGATATCGCCCTATTGGACCCCAATTATTTTATGATCGAGTATTTAAGTCATGGCCAATAGGAGCCTGACACTGAATGCCTGAAAGGTGCACCTTTCATTACGACCAAATTTATTGCTGGGTGCACCAACGAGTAGCAAACCTTCGTGATATGCCTAATCGTATTGCGTTCTAAACTGCAACTACGTCTAAACTCTTTTCAAGAGAGTTGTTAAATAAATAAATAAAAAAAATTAAAATTTATTTAAAAGATGGCATACGTTAATAGTTTCTACTCGCAAGAAATGTGGCTTAAAGCTGTAAAAAACATCGCTGCTTTTGATAAATGTTTTCGTAGTTGCGTGAGCATGAAATGTCTAGTGTAAACACTGCGATATAATATCACAGCAGCCAGAGGCAGCCTGGTGAGTGCAGAGGACAGTAGGGAAGTTGGTGACCAGGTGCCACTTTTTTTTTGGATACGTTGGCCCCCCAAAAGTTGCGCAACTTCAGCCGAGTAGCTTGGTAAAGTGGTGGAAGGATACAGGGGTTTAATGTACTGTGCGAGTATGCTTTATCCTTTTTGATTGTTATATTTTTTTTGGGGGGGGGGGGCCATGGGCGGAATTGTGGATGCGGATCTGAACTCATGCTTTGTGAAATAAGGTTTCGTTTTAAATTGCACGCAAAGAGGTTGTATGCAGAGGTTGAGGACTGGGTTGAGGGATCTGGTCCCTTGACTCTTCAGCGAAATGTCAACAAACGGGCTTTTTTTTTCTTGAATGACTCGAAGTCAGTGGCACCGTAGCCACATCCAGGAAAAAATGTCACAGGAGGCGAATAAAACCTGGAAGTCTGGAGAAGTGCTGTTAACTCCCGAGTGGGGTCCGGGAAGCTGAAGCATTTTACGGTACATCACTGCCGTATCCGGCTTCTATTTCACATATTCTGGAGGAATTTATTTAGCATTGTGACACATTTTAGGATTTCGTCCGGGGGGGGGGGGGGGAGTCACACGCACCCCCTCCCCTACTTCTCTGCCCAGTGCCCTGGGATGTTTATCTCCCCTCGTTCTTCTGTTCATGTTTATTTATTTACTTATTTTTACAATTAAAAATAAATAAAATGAGAGTCCACTTTACGGCTACTGTAATTTGGCCCAGGAGCATCAGTGGGAACAGGCCATTCCTTCCTTGTGACTGAATCAGCTGGTGAAGGAATGCTTTATTTTAAAACGTAGGTAACAATGGGCTGTCCAGTTTCAGGAAAACAAAACAGGTTTTCTTAGGATTGATAAAAAAAGGAACTTCTGCTGCATTCTTTTGCTTTCCTAATTTAAAAGCAAATAATGTATTTTTCATTATGGAAACGTTAAGAGCTGCTGGGTAGTGAGAGGCGTTGAAAAGAAGCCAGGTCCGCTTCCCTGCAAAACGCGTCGGTGTACTGAGATCTTGCAAGCTGCTCCTTTTCTTGTAAGATTAGACAATATTGCAATTACGAACTTAATTCGATTATCGCGAAGTTTTCCCACTGGTGCACCTTGCTGCATCCGAGTTTGTTTAGCATGAGGCCACAGTATGGCGTTCGCCTTGCAGTCTGTCGGACTTAGGCTACAAAGCATGACTCAAATACTCGGTCATAAAATAATGGGCTCTAATAGGGCGATATCTCGGTACCCAGGCATTTGTGGATAGGCGTTGTATAGGACTTTTTGGCTTGTCTTTACTTGCCTCGTGGACCCAGAGCAAAGCGAGCACCAACAGCCCAGTGGTCATCGTCCTCGTCTCTAAACCAAGGGAATGCCGGTTCGAATCCCATGACTGACCCAACTTATGGGAGTTAAAAAAAATCACCATGCTTAATGGGTGGCTCAACGGGTTGGTATGCCCGGAAGTCTTTAGGTTTTATTCTGAAACACCCTGTAAGGACGAAAATAAAAAGTGAATCAGGCAACCTCTCTCGCATTTTTCCGCACGTGGTTATACAATAACGCCTACGTAATATTCAATTACGGTTAATACACCACGGTCGTCACAACAACGGTTTTGGGAGGTAGCCAACACTTTATTACTTGGTAAGCTCAAAATCAAACCATTAAATGTTGGGACTGAAGCGCTAAACGAAGGGGAATACACACTAAAAATAGTAGGCCAAAGTAAAACTGAAAATGTGCAGTTAACATCTGTGTTCAAGACAAATATAGAGAAAGAATGCTGTTGCCCCAAGTTACATTGATTCAGTCACTTTTCTACGCTTGATGTTTACGCTTGATTACGCAATGTTTACGCTTGATTGAGTGCGTGAAGCGAACGAAAATCAGGTTTTGTCATACGCTTGATGTTTACGCTTGTTTACGCAATGTTTACGCTTGATTGAGTGAAGCGAACGAAAATCAGGTTTTGTCATCGGAAACTAGCTGTAACTCATTCCTGCAGTGCCGCCGCCCGCGCCTCCAACAAGGAAGCCGCGCCCAAGAAGGGAATTCACTCCTGAAAAGAAAGTTGCGCCCCCGTAAAGAAAGCTGTCCCAAAAAGAAAGTCGGCCCCAAAAGATATTTATCAATTTATGTTTTGAGGGGCGGATAGTCATGCTGCTTGGGATTTAGTAAAACCAAGCCATTTCTATGGAACGTTTCCATCTGCCGGGCCTCGTTTTTTTATTACAATGGTCATTTATTCTACCATGAAATTTTACTTGTCATGGGATGCTTCGATGATCCAATGAATTCAAAGAGTAAGTGACAATTCATATTTTACGTTTTTACGAAAAAAGTATTTGTTGTAAATTGATCTGTGGTATAGAGTATTAAGCTATTTTTGTTAAAGTTCTGTGTTGTGATAGGAATTCAACCGTGATACGATATACATTAGAATGTTGATGTGAAATATTTCAAAAGAAAAGTTTTTTTACGACAGTTTTCGTATACGCTTGACAAATACGCAGAACTGGTAGTGATACTGTTGGTATTTTTAGAGGTTACGTTTGGTCACGATAGCACGTGAATTTTTTTCGTCCTAATTGCTCACTTGTCATTCTTAACTTTTTCACGATGTTGGCTCCATAGGGTTTTATCTTTTAATCTTAAGGGATCCTGCGCACACAGCGGCCAGGCCACTGCGGCCAACTAGAATGCTTACAGTGTATGCAGCAACGCGCACTTGGCCGCAGTCGCCAGCCTGTCGCCTCGCCAGTGGGATCCCAAGCGGCGTGTAGGCGACCATACTTGCTCCGTATTTATTTTTCACCATGTGATTAAAAATTATCAATGAAAAACAGACGCGGCCGCGCGGCACGTCACCATGTTTTTTGGCCGCCACGACCATTGGCCGCACGACCTGGCTGCTCAGTTCGCGGGCGCTCTAACAGTTACTAATTTCCGTTTACACGACTTAATACTGTATGGCATAATATTGTGCCATAGACACTTAGGCTTAAAAAAGTACCAGCGTCACAAGAAATAAAAACAAAATGAAACCATACGAGAAATGCACAATATTGGGAATACAAAAATTAAAAAATTCATGCTTGAAACGCAGCACTTTACATTTTATTTGTTTCAAGAAACTACATATTACGTGTTCCGCATTAATAGCAACAAAAAAAGGCTATTTGCTTCTCAAAATGAGTTTTTGAACTAGTATTTTCATTAAAAATTGCTTTACTATCGGTGCCCTATAGACTAGTTAACTTTGTGTCTAACTGTATTGTTGTCGGGTAATTAATATATAAGCCTTTCAAGAATTCATAGTGGTGAGCATTGTTATCTAACTTCGTTGTTCTTGGATAACTAGGATCTAAGCTTTTCGGAGATTTCCATATTCTGAACACTTGTCAAGTTCTATTGTTCTCAAGTAATTAGAGATCTGAGCATTTAGAAAAATTCCATACTTTGTTATCCTGGAGTTAGGATCTAACCATTAAAGGAAAACTAAACCCTTCCATCTTAAATTTCACTATTGTTAGTTAAGTACGAAAAAACAAGATGCAAGTTGCGCGAAGTTTCCAACATTCGTATTAATTACGCAATAGTTAATTTAGAATCTAAGTTTGATGTTTCCACAGCGCGAGACAGCGAACACGATTTCCTCGCTTGGTACTGACGTCACACATCATCACCTTGGAGGAATGCCGTCATCGTAGCATACTAGCGAGTGCGCGCCGGGTTGTGCTTCTAACATGGCGGCTGCGAGACCGGACCGCTCTGACCGTAGCAGCTCGAACCAAAATTCAATCTCTGCCCGATTTATTAAAGTATTCAAGAACGTACCCTACCGTGACTCAGTACCCTACAAGACTCGTGAAAGTTCGTTCAGCTAGGCGGTAATCCACTCTACGCGAAATGCCGGGCAGATAAGCGAGGTTGTTTGTGGGGAGGGAGAGGCAGACTGGGCGCATGCGCCAACAGGTGATGAAGTGTGACGTCACGCGAACCAGACTTGGATGTGTTGACTGCACGAATGAAGAATTCGTCTGCTAGAATTACTACATAATAACTATAAAACCTGAGTGGTTTTCGTACCTCTCACATGTTTTTTAAGTGTCTTAATTAATGATACTGAAATTTAAGATGGGAGGGTTTAGTTTTACTTTAATAATTCCATATTGGTGTACACTACATTTAGTTGTACTGTTCTCGTGTAATTAGGATCTAAGCCTTTAGCTGAATTTCGCACTGGTGAATATTGTTTTCGCTGCATTGTTCTAGGGTAATTAATGCCTTTTAGGGAGAAATCCATACTGGTTACATGGCATTATCCTAATCGATGCAAGGCTCATTTTTTTCCTTCCGTCGTAAAGTGTGAGTACGAGAGTGCATTGATAAATGACCTCGTGTAGTAAACGATTTCCTGCAATATGCACATTTGTATGGCTTAGCACCTGTATGAGTGTGGTGATGAGCAGCCAAGCTCCATTTGGCCACGTAAGATCTACCGCATTCCAAACATTTGTATGGATTTTCCCCCGTGTGAACGCGATGATGAATGTTTAAAGAATATTTGGTTGTAAAGGATTCAGCACATTCTCTACAGTCGTATGGCTTTTCTCCACTATGTAAACGTTCGTGCACCATTAAATAAGACTTGGTTGTAAAGGATTTAGCACACTTGCTACAGTCGTAAGGCTTTTCTCCGCTATGTATACGTTCGTGCACCATTAAAGAAGACCTGGTTTTAAAGGATTTAGCACATTCTCTACAGTCGTAAGGCTTTTCTCCGCTATGCATACGTTCGTGCACCATTAAAGAAGACTTGGTTGTAAAGGATTTAGCGCATTCACTACAGTCGTAAGGCTTTTCTCCGCTATGTATACGTTCGTGCACCATTAAAGAATACTTGGTGGTAAAGGATTTAGCACATTCTCTGCAGTTGTGACGTTTTTCTCCGCTATGTATACGTTCGTGCTCTTTCAAATACCATTTAGAGCTGAATGATTTCTTGCATTGTTGACAAGTTATGTATTCCGTTGAGTGCACACGATAGTGGTTATTCAGAGTTTTCTTAAACCCAAATGCTTTGCCACATGTTTCACATTTGTACGGCTTCTCTCCAGTATGGACTACTTGATGTCTTGCTACCTGTGATTTTGATGGAAATAGGGCACCACACTCATCGCATCTTTGAGGTTTTTTGTCTAAATGTTTGCGTTTGTGCCTATTCAAACGAACCTGTTTTCCACATTCTAAACCAGATTTGTCACAAGTAATGCACAGATCAGTGGGTTCCTCGGTTATTTTGTTCAGGATCTGTGAGGCACTTGCGATCTTCGATGTAACAGGCTTTTTCCCCGCTTCGAAAATTGTGGTAGTATCTTGGAACACAGAGTTCGAGCTTGCACTTTCTAAATTTTCAGCATGATCCATCCAGTTCTAGATGCATAGAGAACTGTCGACCTGTGGGATACAGGTACTTCTTTATCATTATAATAATATCAGTGATTCGACAGGTTGGCACGGAATGATCTGCCAATAAAAGAAGTCTAAGGAGAAAATTATTAGTTCATCTGATTGTGTACTAGAGAACACCAAGAGTTTCACTTGCAATTTTCTAATCACTCTAAGGAAAATCACTCTAGGTATTTAAAGATAATTGGCAACATAGAATCTGGTTAACAATCAATTTAAAAAAAAAAGGAAATAATATACAGGGTGTCTCAGAAGTCATGGTCATAAATCGACAGGTAGAACTGATCACATCTATCCAAAAAAAAAACCTATAATACATACGCCAGAAATGACTCGTTTCCGAGATAATGGGGCCCGTTTCCCAGGGTGACACAGGCATAGTCAGTCAACTTTCAGGGGCAGTGCACCACATGCTTAAAAAATGAAACCACACGTGACGGTGAAGACAAGCTTAGGAACGAACCATTTCTTACAAAGTTATTGCTCATCAGTCCTACACGAGGCGCCCACACATTAGGGTTGTAGGTTCCCCCCACCCCCCGGCTAAGTAAGATTAGCCCGGCAAGAGTTAGATTAGGGGTTTGAATAATATCTCTAGTGTGTGGTGCAGTGGCAACCCGGACCACAGCACTGTGACTGAGGTTGGCGCCAAGCTGTCGACGCGCCATTAAGCCTCATCT
>JAHWFP010260000.1:16202-38467 GCA_023313725.1 Lithobius niger
TCTGCAGAATGACATAAACCCAACGGAGTCGCTACTTCATTTTATTTATTATCCTCCAAGATCTCATTCTCTTTGAAATAAACCCAATGGAGTACCTACTCCATTTTCCTTATCTCCCCCACCCCCTTCGTGGCTTCTGTTTGAAATAAATCCAATGGAGTGACTATTACATTTTACTAATCTCCTCCCCCCTATGGGCTCCTTCTGATTGAAATAAACCCAATGGAGTGACTACTCCGTTTTCCTTATCTCATCCCCCCCCTCCGGGCCCTTAGGGGGTCCTTCTGTTTGAAAAAAAAAACCAAAGGATTCACTACTCCATTTTAGTTATAGTAATCTAGTTTCCCTTCCCTCACTTCTTAAATTGGACTAAAATCTATTTTATTTATATTATTGCTTAAACACCAATTCCCAATTGCTTAAACACAAGCCTTACAGGGAAGCACCAATTGTGCCCTCTGTTCTTCCTCACATGGTATACGTATATATATATACATGGCTAGAATTTCACCAGGCAGGATGTCAGTTTCAGTGGGGAACGATGTCCATGCCGTGATTCTGTACTGCGTTCTACGTTTTTATTTTCCATTTTTTTTGTCCGTATCTTTAAAACTCAAGATTATAAACAACTAAAAATTGTATGCAAACTGTACTAAACGGAAAAAAATATAGTTACACAATCACGATAATGAAACGACGAAACTTTTATCCTGCCTTTTGAAATTCGGGCCAAGGCAACTGACCAAACCTAACCTAACCTCTAGAAACCCTACAAATCACTATCAATAGGGAACGTGAGCTGGGTTTAGACTGTTGTGAGACAGGTTGTTTTACCCTATTGATGACTTGGCGTTGCGACAGTAATCCTTTTCAGTACGAGAGGAACCGCAGGTTTGGACACTTGCGATACCAAGCACACGACTAGGAAAGAAGCAAGAAGCAGACGAAACATTCCTTATTTTTTAGTTTCCGGTTCCTTTCTTTTTTACGTGGTAACATTAGTGACGCCACCAGTTGCTTTTCTATTAATATCCGTAGTAAGCATGGTGACTATCTAGATTAGGGGCACCACGCCAAATTTAGTAATATTTGTACTAACCGACACCTACTCTTCATCCTAACACCATTTCGCATCATAAAACCCGGGGGAAAAGGGTGTAAGGTTGTAAAAAAAAAATTTCAAAAGACGGAAAATGCTATTCACATACGTGTTAAAGCAGCGGCGGCGACAGCCATAGTGTGTGAGAAGAAGGATAGCCAGAAAACTCGATTTGCACCTCACTAAAATTTTACGGAAACGTAACCTAACCAAACCTTACCTACCTAACCTAACCTACCTAACCTAACTGACAATAACAACAAAACCACACGAAAATGTCAATAGCAAAACGAGGAAAGAAAAATTTCCGCAACGTTTGTTGCGAAAATCGGGTTTTCCGGCTACCCTGCTTCCCGAATCTAAACACTTCACAGTATGGCTGCCACCGCCGTAGCTTTAGGTTTAGCGTGATGCGAATTGGTGTTAGGATGAAGAGTAGCGTCAGTTAGTACAAAAATTAAGTGATTTGGTGTGGTGCCCCTAATCGAGATAATTACCGTAAGCGCATCGATGTTTTAACTCCAAGATAACTTCAGGGACAACAGGCAATTTTCTAGATCGTATATATCGTATCCCTAGCAGAAAACAATACGTTTTTCCGCATATTGTCAAAGTTCCTATGAAAACTTTCGTAATATACTTTTCTTTTAAATATTTCAATTCAACATTCTACATCAACATTCTGTACACCGTATCACGGTTGAATTTACACACATTAGAAAATGCAGCAACTACCACAGCACAAGACTTCAACAAAAATACCCTTCCAGAGATTAATTTACAAGAAATACTTTTTCGTAAAAAAAGCTAAATATGAATTGTCACTTACTCTTTGAAACCATTGGATCATCCAAGCATCCCATAAAAAGTAAAATTTTCATGGAAGAATAAAATGACCATTGAAATAAAAAAAGCGAGCCCTGACAGAAGTAAACGTTCTGATAGAATTATCTTGGAATGGATCTACTGAAGCCCGAGCAACATGACTATTGGCCCCTCAAAATACCACCATGGCAGTCAAGGACAGCTGGCGATGGGAAGTGGAAGAGGGCACCTACTACTGAGCTGTTGCTTGTTTACAAAGCAACAGTTCAGGAGTCTGCCGTTTTACTGCGTAGAGAAAAAGCTGAATATGGTGCGTGCGTTTGTGACGCTGTTTCTGCTACAGGTTCCATTTCTGATGATGGCGTCTTCTGCGTCCGCTGGATGGAAGAGATGCTACTGTTTTGGCGTACGATCAGAAAGACAGTGGTGAATCAGACACGACAATTCTCAGCAGGGAGGTAGTGGTAAGATTCGATATTGTATACTCCCTGCCGAGTGGTGCCAGCCCGCCTTGTAATAACAGTTTACCTAATGTGGTGTCAATGACTGATGAACCCTTCACCACACTGGAGTTGAATGCAGCGCTTTCTAAACGCAAACCGTGTAGTGCTGGTTGCATTGACAGAATCACTTACACAATAAATCAAAGTTTGTCGCAGTAGCAACGGGTCTGGCAAGGACCGGGGGGTTGCTAACAGCCAGCCACAATTATATCATTATTTTGTGTAAAATTAATGTTTTTAAAAGATAAGAAATTAGTTATATTGAATTTCAACAATTAGATAAAATGAAAAAATAAATAGAATAAAACAATGGCCGGGAATGTGAAATAGACGGAGGTGGGGTGGGGGACACGAATGCCTTACCACCAAGGTTAGACCTGCCAGGGACACGTTGGTCCTCGATGGCATCGCCAAACGTGTAGGTAATTCAGGGGAAGTATGGCCAAGGTTCAGACAAGCGAATGTTTAAATAATGAGGCTAAACGTAAAATATTAAAAAATTAAAAATCGTTGTAAACTTGCTAAAAAATGTATGTTGATTTTAAAAAGCAAAAAAGTAAATGCCTCCACAAACTAGGATTTGTCGGAATCAAATTGTTAAAAAAAAATGACACAAAAGTGAGAGAAAAAAATTGTTCACCACATACTCGATCGATGGATGGACCACGGGATGCCAATACTGTACCAGTGTTCGGAGGCGGGGGTCATAATGGTCGTTTAATAAATTTACTGAGGTCTTCAGTGAGCAGTTCTCTCTTAAATTTCGCCTCAGAGTTCATGCCCACTGTACTAGGATAAGATATAGTTACAGCCAGTTTCGTGCACAAATAAAAACCACACTACGTTTCGGGAGGACAACCTCCCGTATTCAGGTAAAAATAAACCACTAAAACATTTTAAAAATTCATGGCAGTATCTGCCGAGTCACCAAGTCTATAAAAACAAACCATTCAGATACTGCCATTTTATAGACTTGGTGACTCAGCACATACTGCCATGAATTTTTAAAATGTTTTAGTGGTTTATTTTTACCTGAAGACGGGAGGTTGTCCTCCCGAAACGTAGTGCTGTTTTTATTTGTGCACGAAACTGGCTGTAACTATATCTTATCTGCAAAAAGTGCTGAAACTTCTCAATCAACACTGTACTAGGACGAAGCGCATCCCAAACGGGTATGATGCGGACTGAGAAAAAAATTTTACTACATTCAAGTTTCGCCCCTTTGGTAGCAAGCTTCCAAGGGTGCCCACGAGAGTTATGTAGACTAGGAGCTCGATCAAAGAATGGAAGGTCAACCGTTATCAAGCTTCGCAGGATCTTATACGTCATAATAAGGTCAGATCGTAGGCGCCTCAATTCAAGAAGCTCAAGGCCCGTTCTTTTGAGGCGCTCGGTGTAGTCATGTAAGTACATATAAGCATTTGTGCTTCGTACTTTCTTTTGGAATTAAATAAAAAAAAAAATAAACATATGGAAGTCTTCCGATGCAGTCTGGTGATGGGAAGCTGGCGCTCGTGCAATTTCCCCCAAGGATTATTGCAAGGTGAGCCGGTTCCCAACTCATAGATGTTTACGATTCTTGTCCCAGTTCTTAAACGGGGGAGTAAACGATCGGATTTGCGAAGTTATACCCCAGTTGCACTGTTATCCTGTGTCCGTAACGTGTATAAGCTAAACTAGTACCTGGAATATCACAGCTGTTTATCCAGTAAGCAGTTTGGATACAGAGCAGTCCGTAGCGCTCAGGCCGCAATCCTATTTCTCTTGTCAGGTGTTCGGAAAGCGTGGGTGCATGGCTTGGCGGTATTTCTGGACATTAACGCAGCATATGATACCGTAAGCATGCATTGGGTGAAGGCTTCGCTGCTGAGAATGGGTGTAGATAACTTTTTGGCAAACGCGATTCTAGCTCTCCCAAGTAAGAGATCATTCGTCATGAAGGTCAATGGGTACTGGTCAGCACCAGAAACACCGGACAGAGATTTGCCTCAGGGCAGTTGTCTTAGTCCAGTGTTATTTACAATTGTGATTAATGACGTTTTAGTTGACATGGAACAAAGCGCCAACATTGTCTGCTATGCTGCTAGGCTGCGCTATGGTTCGTGGGAAAAGACCAAAGCACACTCACCGGACATGTACAGCATGCGCTACATAAAGTAGTGCATAATCTCACAAAGAGGGGTCTCGCTTTGGGACCAGTAAAAACGGAGCTTATGTTTTTTTTCTCAATCCCCCACTGTTCGAGCTACGGTGGTCAAGGTCTGGGTAGACAAAACGAGGTCAAAGTTGTAACACACGTAAAAAATTTGTGCGTCTGGTTGGACGGGAGCTTAGAGTGGGTGGGACACACAAGGGTCCTGCGTGAAAAAATTGCACATCACTTGCCAATTTTGAAAGCACTGGTCCATTATCTGGGATGTACACAGGGGTTTGGTTCTTTCAGCATATCGTGTACATGTTCGCGCCTCGCTGGAACACCATCTGCCTTTTCTGACCACTGTGCAACGTCATCTGCGCAATCTCCAGACAAGAATAAACGAATGTTTAAGGGTTGTGACCAGTTGTCTGGCATCCACCCCCTGTTCAGATGCTACGGACTGAAGCGGGAGAGCCACTGCTCCATTTCAGAGCAGATGAGCTACTTGTGTTTCTTTACCTGCGGAATATCGGCCGTGGAGTGCAGGATCCCGTGGCAAGGAAACTCCTTGACTGTTTGGGATCGCATGGGAAGGAGCTTCGACGCCTTGGAGCTGCTGGTCGTGGAATGTCCTTGCTTACTTCTCCAAGACTGTTCCCATCTTAATGTGGCGACTGTCAACCCGTCAACTCCCTGCCCCTTGGCTTTGGTGCCTGCCCGTACTTCGAGTGTTCTATCCAGGCGGCGTGCAGACATGCAAGTTTTTTTGCGATGCCTCTTTTCGTGCACAGACAAAGTCGGGAGGGATTGGATAGTTAGCAGTTTGTGAGTTAGCAGCTATTTCATTTGCGTTAGATATTGCAGCGGCTTTAAGACTCCATTTATCATAGTCATAGACTCTCTCTCTCCTGCATCTCTTCTATTAAAAGTTCCTTGCGATCGCTACGTGGTCAGAATCCCATAGTCTTCTCCATATAATGGAAACTTTGGGCAGCTTCTCAGATTGCCACGCCATCAATTGAATGGGTTAAGGATCACAGTGGTGTCTTGAAAAATAAGCATGTAGACTCGATTGCCAAGGACGCTGCAATGGCGGCTTCGTGAGTCATTGCTACAATGCATCTCTCTGATTCAATCTGTCAGTGACCATAAAGTCGTCACTGCGGTCTTGGACCTTGCAGCTGTGGAGTGAGCATTGGACAGCAGTAATGACAGGCAGAAGGCTCTACAGCATTCACCCATCTTGTTTTTACAATCTAGCTCTAAATCAACTGCCCTATTGGGTAGTGCATTTCCTATCGCGATAGAGGACAGGGCACTCGCTGCTACCTGCACACAAGAGGCGACTTGGATGGCGTCAGGTGGCGACTTTCACGTGTGGTGAGGAAGGTACGGTGCGCACTTCGTGCTACATTGCATGTTACACAGTGCGGCTCGCAAGTACATCGACCATTGGATCCTACGGGGTTGACGTTAAAGCAACTTTTGGCTACTGGAAATGGAAATAGAAAAGTCGACATAGTGCGTTTCCGGGTAACAGGACGGTATACACGTGCAACTGTAGTCCGGTTATGAATTTACCTGTCTCTTCTGTCTCCTCAGAGCAGTGGTGATAGTGTAGATTGAGAGACACACGGCTTGTGCACAGTGGAGGTTTGGGCACAGGCAGTGGGAACACAGCAGTTGTGTTAAAAAATTTGACATATTGCACATGCAAGTGTGAAGTCAGATCCTTTCAAGACCTCGGTGAATAAATGATTGGTGAACAGTAGACGGTGAAACACTCGGCGATGTACGGTATGGTCTTGTGCTTCCTTTCGGTATATCTACGAGTAGTAGGGCTCATTGCAGTGGAGCTGAATTGAGCACAGTGGAGGCAAAGGCCAGCTGCGACACCTGTGATCGCGGAAAAGATGCTCAGAATACATTTGCACATTAGAGTGATTTGTGATGCATGTAGTTCAGATAGATGGTATCTACCCCAAACAAAACTTGTTAAGGATTTCCGCCAAGCTCTTTCGCCAAGCTAATCCCACCGAGTAATAGTTCGAAGGTTAAATGAAATATATGAAAATTGCTTACTGCGCAATTTTCAATTATTTCATTTAACGTTTGAAGTGTTAGTTGGTGGTTGGCGAAAGAACTTGGCATTTAATATCACGACTTCCCACGGCAGAAAATCTTGGCGGGAATCCTTAACAAGTTTTGTTTTGGGGTAGATATCAGATATTTTTGGTCAAAACTGCAAAAATCCTTTTTTTTTTCTTAGTAATTATAAGATGGAAACACCAGTATAGTTTTCTGGACCATTTGTTTTTTTTTTTTGCCGTTGACTTTCATTAGATTTTGAGGGCGGCAGTCACCTTTTTTCATACGATTAGCATTTTTTATTAGTACTGCAAATGCACGGATTTATTTAATGTCCAGTTTAGCATTGTTACTTAATGTCAATGTTTAAAACAATGCAAAACAATCAATTTGGTCGTTTGGAGCTCCCTGAACCACTTAACCAATCAGAAAGGTCCATATGAAAAGGGCAGTTCTACAGAGCAATATCTTTAAAATGAGCTAATAACCAGTTTTTTTTCACCGCATGGAAGAATTTATTTACGTGATACAAAAAAATGTTAGCCAGTACCCAGTAATTAGGCAAATATCAACGTCATTCACGTCGTTTTTTCAACAAGAAAACGGTAAGCTGTGTCCTTAACAGTGAGTGTTATGTTGTCAGGCAAGCAAAGTCTCCCGATTTAACAAGTTTCAGCCTTTTCCATCGCATAGTTATTTATCCTCACATGGCTGAAAACAGCCAAACTGTCTTTGCTGTAAAGACACAACGTGTCTAGAGGTCGCCATGCTCATATATATACATTTTATTTGGATGTTATCGTTTTATCTTGGCGGGCTACACACTAGCGTGTGTCTTGATATAGTAGTCAGTAGTCAGATGAAATCAACGATCTTCACGCACTTTTATCAAATTGAATACAGTTTGTGCGCTTGATTGAAATACAACAATTGCTTGTCAGGGCACAAAGACTGCCCATTTCCAACAATTTTCATCTGTTTCGCCGCATTGGTATTTATCCTCATCATCGTGAAATACGCTCAACTCTGGTTTCAGATAAAATACCAAAGCTAGTGGCTAACGTTAAATGATGCTAGTGGCTAATGCATGAGTTAAATAATGACTTTCTTACCCAGGGACGTCGGGAAGGCTAACAGTCGGAGGGGAGTAAACCAGATTCGCCGACTTACTAAATTTGCTGACTTGTTTTATGTAGCGACTTACTGAAATTTGCTAAAATTTACTGACTCTTGCACATGCCTATACGTTTAAACTGTGTATTTTCCTGTCGTTATTATTGAACATCGTCGAGGGGAGGGGTGTTAGTTGTAAAATAGTCAACAATATAGAAACGTAGCTTCAGTGTTGTATGTGCTAACCATCTGGGAATGGTATAGTTCGTAGTATAACTGTATACCCAACATGATTCCACTTAAATCTTTTAATTGGCAAACGTAGTTTATAACTGTATAATTTCAGCGTGGTGACGTGAACTACTAACTTTAATGATTTTTCTGACTGGTAAACAAATTACTTATTCATTTTTCGTACCAATTTGCCGACTGACCAAACCTTGGAGGGGTATGACACCCCCCTGCACCCCCTGTACAAACGTCCCTGTTCTTACCATGAAGTTACAATGAAGTGTGACAATTATTGAACTTGGCGGGCGGACCACTTGCGTGGTCCTTGATATACGACATAGCAAAATGCTTGAGTTTGTTGAATAGGGTGGGCTGTAAAAACATTTTTTTCGGAATTCCTCATGATGTGCGTGATATTGATGCCTAAAAGCAACTTTTCCACACCCTGCCAATGCAGAATTCACACCCCCCCCACCAAAAAAAAAAAAAGTTTCTGCACTCCACTCTACTGCTGAAATAGGCGATCTCTGGGCGCTGACAAGTTTTAGCTGTTACTTAATCATGGGTATCGTCTGCTTCTAAATGAAGGAAGGGGTCTGAAGGGGTAGTTCTTTTTTCCAGCAGCTTCTCTTGTCCCAATTTTTTGTTTCCATGGATTATTACTCCCACTTCCACTACTCATGATGTTGGGCTTGAAAAAAACTCCTACATAAATAACATGCTAGGGGGAAAAATTACTAGTTGAGCAGATAGTAACATAGAGGGCGCCAGAAGTTTTACCTATGATTTATAACCACCTCGCATCGCTGCTGCACTCATCTTGCCCGCACGCAGAGCATGTGCACGTGCAACGACTGCAGGCCAACGCAGTGGTGGAATGCAGTGTTAGATAGAAATGAAGTTGCAATAAACGTGCATGTGGCACTGCAAAAAATTATTCGTCATTCTGAGTTTCCAGGCGCAGAATTCCTCAGCATGGCAGATTCTCCTCAATAATAGCGTACAGCGTTCGTGTTATACAAACCAAACAATTTGGTGCAAAACGAGTGGCCACTTGCAAAATCTAACATTCCCAGACGCTACCATGAGGAGCCAATGGACGAAGAATGGAAAACGATGGATGCCTTCAACAAAGACCACTACTGCTTGAAATAGAAAAAGACGCATGGAATAAGAGGTAAGCACGTAAAAAAGAGGAGAAGGTAAAAATGGAGACCAGACCAAAATCTGTCTCGAGAATCTCAAGAATGTCCTGAAAAAGAAAATTCCAACAGCATTAAAGAAATGGTCAGAAAACGCAAGAAAAAAGGAACGTATCATTTTCGTGGATTAGGCATACTACAAAATTACTGCAGCAGGTTTAACCATGGAGAGCCTAATATAGATAAGTTCCCCTCTACTAATCCTATAATGGCCTTACGGACAACTTGCTACCAGCGTTAATGGGTGTCAAATACAACACAGAGCAGTGGTGTCTATCCCCCCCCTCCGTGGTCCAGTGAGGAGTTACCCCCCTAATATCAAATGCCCATCCCCCCCCCTTACCGGTTCAAAAATGGTACTCTCATATTTTCGGCTTGGAGTAGTGTTAGGTTGTCAACCACCTCCCCCCCCCCCCACACACACACATTTTTGGCCCATATTATTATCATATGTTTTATTTCTATTCGGGGGGGGGGGGGGGGGGAGGAAATGAAGATGTGGCCATACAATTTTCGATGACCTTCCCTTCGAGACCCTGAAGAAATCTTGACTGCCCCCACTCAAGATCTAAAAATAATGTGACCCCTCCCCCCCAAACAAAACTGCGCTTTTCGAATATTCATTGAGAATGTCTGCAGATGATTCCTGTAGCGAAGATTAGTGCTGTAGCCAAAATAAGTAAGTACTCTCCACATCGAACAGTTTCTGTACCATTAGATGTATGGAAACGTGTCTCATTTTTAACGAAAAGATATGTTGGATAAAATGTTCTGTAAAATGTTCCTTACACCCATCTTTTGTCAAGATTCATACAATATGATGAACACACTGTTTACAAGTATGGCCCCTTCCGTGACATAGGACCTGAAAGACCTAAGAAGCCAAGAAGCGAGGTTGCAAGGCTCGTATACAAGGCTCGTATTTGTAAAAACTATACATGCAGAAATGGCACTAAAAAGGCCCAAAATCGTGTAAAACTTACATCATGGGGGGGTCCAGAAGCTGAGGCGTTTTTAGAAATCCTGACTGCTGAAAGTACCATTTTTGAGGTCCAAAAATGACTTTTTCTTCCAGTTGGTCAGTGGAGTCCAGTTGGTGCCCCTCCCTCTAGACGGGACCTGAAAAATTGATTCCCCCCTCGAGAGGATCCAAAAACTTAATGATCCCCCCCTAATACCCCCCCCCCCCCCCGATGATAAATAATGACCGGTTTCTAATAGCCGAGTGCAGCAACATCATCTACTGTTCTGTTTCGTTTTCAATCAATATTCATCCGTGCGTAAACTTATAAACTAAAACACTTTTTTTTCTGGATTTATGTATTGTGTTGACTGTTGACGGGTCATATTGTGTTGTTGTGATTGGTGGTGTGTTGCTGTTATGTAAGTAATATATCGATATTTTTCCACCTCCCCCCCCCCCTAAAATGACAATGAGGAGTTGCTCCTCACTGACCCCACTGTAGGCACCACTGACACAGAGGCCCATTTCGAAGGAAGGATGCATACCAAAAGCACAAAAAATAAAAAAATAAATTGATGTTTTTACTGACAGAACAGCGTTTCAAAAGCAAAAATCCTCATTCAAACTTGTTAGACGAACACAATGAAGAAGAAGAAGACCTCGAGAGCAATGGAAATCCGGCCTCCACTGATCATGAACTATGGACTTGCAACACAAGAGATGCAAACGGACCACCAGATGAAACTGTAGCTGAACCACTAACTGCTTGCGAATTGCTCCCTCTACTGCCGCTGACGCAGCAGACGACTCGCCAATGCCCACAGCACAACAGGCGTTCAACACTGCCACAGCCGACAAAGCATGTATCTTGGCGCGGGAAACCTTGACAAACTGTGGCTGGCCAGTAATAGCTGGTTCATACCGCCACGACCAATGAACGACAAAAGCAAGGAACTGCGGCGACCAACAGCACTAAAAATTAGACTCTGTTAGGGCTCGTTTGCGCAACGACAGTTTTCTCGCTCACTAGCTTTTACTTGATCAATACTAAACTGATAGCTGCTTCTCGCTTCACCGGAGTATGCGGCTTTCGAGTTGTCTATGCGTATTAGTAACCATGGCAACGACGCAGACGCAAATCTTCTCCTAGTGCCCGTTGACAAGGCGTACGAAGCTTGCAACATTTGAGCGTCGATTTATGACAACAAGAAAACAATTTTTAATGCAGTACAAGATGACGGACTGTTTTTTGTATGCCGGCCTTCGATGGTTTGTCTTCGATTCGATAGCCACGAATTGGACGCCATGTTGGATTTTGAATTCTCGCTGCGAGAAGCTATTTATTCTACCGACGTTTGATCATTGCTAGAAGCTGTACTTTGAGGAAGAAAGCAAATTTTGGAAATAGCGTGAAATGACAACAATCTTGTAGCAATGTTTAAAATTACTGTAGGACCTTGTTCTTTATTCGTGTTGTTATTTATAATACATACAATTTGTTATCTATTACCGCATTCATTTAGTAGCAACGGGAAACTAATCATAAATAAATAACGGTTGACTAGCAAATAGCTTTCGGCGAGCGAGAAGGCCTCTTTGCGTGAACGTGCTCTTACACCAGCACGACCGACCAACGAACAACCAACCTCGGACCAATCAACGCTGCAGAATGCGTAGAGCTAGGACGCTTACTTTACAAAACTGGGCTGCGTGGCGACGTTGTGCCTAAACGAACCATCATACTGTGATTCTCCGTTTTATTTAATAAATTACACCGCCATTGAATAGAGCACAATTTTTTAGCTGTTCTCTACAATTATCTCGTTGCAGAGATGTTCGGGTAAGCAACGAGTATTAATCGAAGCTTCGAAGTGTTCTCCGCCACCATCTTGAATATCGTGGATCGTGTTCGCAGCGGCTTGTCAGCCATTGGTCTGTCGGTGGGTGACGTCAGGCAGCTACGCTAAAAATGAAAAGTTGCGTTTGCTACGATCGGCGGCGAACGACTGCGTATGACTGCCTGAGGGGTTGGTTGTCATAGCGACTGTCGGTTGTAACTTAGCGGTCGTTCATATCGTCGTGGTGTGAATGGGCAATAAACCGTCGATAAACTTAAATTACGTACAATCGACCAAACACTGAGGCAAACCACAATGCCAGAACAGCGCAGCTCCAAAAACTGGTTCAAGCCATCCCGACACAATGTTGAAATTCACCGGGAACAAAGCACAAACAATCATGGAACAGTTTGATGGCAAGCATCAAGATGAGGCTCCCGAAACCACATATGATGGAAAGCTCACCGCCACACAATTTAAACAATGACGCACATGGACGCACAAAGACAATCAAATAAAAGTCAACATGTCTAACTCCACGAACAAGAAGACAACGGCATTCCACGAAGAATGTTAAATGCAGGTGGTGCTCCTGACCATAAACCATAGTAAGAGGAAGGAGAAACCGGCTGAACCAGAGCCTCTCAATTCAATAGGCGATATGACGACCAAACCTGTGCTGCAGATGCTCCCTCCCCAATACTTTGGAAATTAAAGATAATTAAAGATTATGCTTCGAATAGGCCAATTTTCATCACTGTAGCTTAAATTATTTATCCTCAAATACGCGAAAAACTGCTCGAAAAACTAGTTCATGATGACAAAGTTTAATCAGGCAAACTTTGAAAACTTGGGAACAAATTATGAAGCAGGATTCGGAACATTCAAAATTACTCCTGCATAGAAAGCTACCATAACTAATATGGATTGGCATTACACACTTAGGATTTGTCAGTGTACTGAGTAGTCAGTAATCTAAGAAGACTCTAAAAGGATGTCTATGCCGATATTAACTTTCATTTTTTTCCCCAATTCGTCCATTTTCGATTTCCTTTTATAACGTTAAACCTATGGAAATAGTATTACTTTATGACATTGTTATGTCAAAACATTTTTAAGCTTCAATATTTTTTAAGCCATAATATATTACCACACTGTTACTGTTATTTTCTCCGAAAATATATAATTTATTTTGTTAGGTTTGCCGTGAACACTGGTGGAAAGTGTAAGGATGTTCACACCAAATATTGTTTCACTGAAATTACCAATGGGTCGTGCTGCATTATGAAATACTAGATGTACCCCCGGCGTAACATACGCCGGTCTAGCCGGTTCCCACATACCTGAGCGAAATACTGTAGTGGGCAGTATGGAACGAAAATGGTGCCGACTGCCCCCTGCTTCCTCCTCCGAACCCCCCTGCGACCTATCCAGTTGTATGGTAAGATTTTCCCCAATGCCTCCCCCCCCCCCGTAACCCCTTTCTCGTCCCGCACCGCCTCCCCGGGCGTCCCCGATCCGGATTCCCGAATCGAGTGGTGTGAATGTCCCCATCCATGCTCCCCCTCCATTTTAACCCCTGCTGATTTGTTTATGGAAGTAAATGTCTTTTTTCAATGGAGGACGCTCAATTGCCCGTTTCTTCGTTCTGACACCAAGCGCAATAAATCCAACAACGGTCTTGCATGCAGTGATTGTTACTGAACCAACTTTGAAACTCTTCGAGTCTGCTCTAAGAGGTAGCATTATTAAAGCAATATTTCGATTGTTATTGATTGTTACAGGCCACACCCGTTTGTTTGTCATTGATTGTCGGTCGCTCGCCTTCTTTAATTATAGTGCATAATGATGAATTTGCTCGCCCAACCTAAGCGTTTTATATATATAGATAGTTAATAATAAGAAGAAAAGGAAGTAGAATATTCTAAATTGGATTATTTGGAGTGCAGCCACGTCATGTGATTGGTGGATTTGTATTTTTTCTAACTGCATAAATGTTTTTAGGGTGTTCAATCTACGCCAAAAAAAAAACATAAGATTGGAACAGTCTATGTTTTTCAGTTGTTTTGTTTTGTAGTTGTATTAGCTGTGTTATGGAAGGAACATTGTGAAAGTATTCTTTGCGATCTCGTTTGGATATTTCTATACTAGTAGCTAGTTGGAACAGTGGGCAGACATTATCTCGCCAACAGGTTTAGTTGGTAAGTTATTATTTATTGTTTGCTTACACTCAGTTTCAAGTGGTGGAAGTTCCCTATCGCCACTAATACAACTACAAAACAACTAGAAACAACTCACAAAGTGTAGAACAGTCCAATTTTATGTTTTTTTTTAAATGTAGATTGAACACCCTAAAGACATTTATGCAGTTTGAAAAAAATACAAATCAGAACAATCACGTGGTTTAGAAGCCCTCAAAATAATCAAATTCAGAATTCGTCATCCTTTTTTACGTCATAATGCAGTACATGCACTGGTAACTGCTGTGTAACGATATTTGATATTTAATTTTGATTAGAAAAAAAAAACACATAATCTCAGGAAATGGCGAGAGATATAATGAAATAAAAGAAACGTTTCGAAGTTTGCACTGACTCCAGAACTCGAGGAAACCATCTCGGGATCATCAACCAGTGGTTTAACGAGAATTGCAGAGAGCCTACTTTGCTTTAAGATTGATATCTGCATGGAATTCGTTAAGCGACGATATTGTCTCGACCCCGTCACTTTATATCTTTCTGAAACTTCTTAACAAACAAGTGCGATCTGAGGGCTCACCTGCTTGGTACGGAAAACTGTCCATAACATTTTATTAAAATTTTTATCAAGTAAATCTTAAACTCGATGAGCATACTCTGCTTATGAAAAAGGATAAAAAAAAAGTGGTGGATTTTAAAGTTTTTATTTCAAAACCTTGGAATACTATTAGTGGTCCTCCTGGACACTTGCATTGCCATTTTGCGCTTTATCTGCAGCAAAGAAACACTTTTATTGTGTTTATTATTATTTTCAAAGTCCAAATAAATCCGTATTATTTTCAGAAACGTAGCCACTACAAAAGAAATAGCGATCACATCATTTTTTACTTCTCGTGTCTCCAAACAAGTCTTCTGGTTTGCACAATCACAAAATTCATCTTTTTCTTGCAACTAATTAAATGCTGTGGTAACAGTCTTTAATCAAATTCGCAGAATATTGTCTATAGTGATTTGTGACACTGCCTCGTTGAACAAACAATTCACAATTCTGAGTGATGAGTAGTCTCTTTCCAATCTTCTAGAATCATATCAGCTCCTTTTTCTCCAATCATGACAGCAGGAATCATAGTATGTCCAGTGATAAGTGTTGGAGTTATGGACACATCTATCACTCGCAGACCAGTAACATTGTAAACCCTGAAACATGTAACAATATACTCTCATTGTATAGTAAACCCATAGCAGCTAACACATTAAGAATTAATGCAAAATTTCGCCATCAATTTCAGCATTGCTATCAAGCAAGCACAATAAAACACAATAAGAAACACAATGAGAAAATGGTCATGGAACCCTCATCAGGAATTGAAAAAAACCCAGCTACACTTTGGATGAACCCCAAGCTAGGGTTCACTGCAAAAGGGCTAAAGCGCACCAACATAGTAAATTCGAGGATTATAAGTGTTTGGGAGGGTGCGTCATATCTAGCGATGCATGTATAAATGGCATGAGAGACAGTTTTGCATCCTACTAGCGCCCTCACGGACAGAATGGCACGACGTGGCAGAAAAAGTAGTGGAAACGAAAAAAGGCTCATCTGCCACTCCTTGCTGGGATCTTCAAATGGATGTCGGTTGTGATAAGTGGTCACGGATTTCTCGAAAAGAAAACTTAAGAAATGACTACTCGAGTTCGTATAGACCTGCCAAAGCGTGAGTAGGATGAGGAGTAGATATGTTGGTTTCACTGCAATATCAAGCCCTAAAGGTCCAAGCTAGGTGGTTGAGGTTTTTCACTATCAAAGTTGAGTCGTAATTGCATTCTGCAGCTTTTTTTTTAAATCTTGCACCGCGAGCCCTCACACCGAGTTATACAGCGAATGAAGCAGGCTGTCTACTGGAAAGTTGGATCTCTCGAAGAACAAATAATCGTAGGTAAATAGGTAGGGCGGGAGGCTAAGCAAAGAGGCGAATGTGTAATTCCCAAGTTAGGTGGTTAGCTGCTCGATGAAAGGCTTTGTTCTCATCAAGTTCCTGTTTAGGTCATGTTCATTTATTATGCTTGAGTGATAACTGCTGAAAAAGGCAAGAGAAGGTTCATTATTTCATAAAATATACTCTAGCATTGTTGTGCGAAAATATAATTGCCAGGTAACATGAATTATGAAGACATTCCCATTGATACAGAATGTCATATCATGACAGATGCTCACGTGAAATGTTTGACTGATCACTTAGTGGTGAGCAAGTATTTTAGATATTATTGCTGTTTTTAATGTAGTTTACGCCATGTTTTAAATGTTATTTTTGCTGCTTTGTTGTAAACAATAAACGGGACAGAAAGTCAAATTGGCTCGATTTTGATGTAACATTTTGCCATGAGAGTTTGGATGGCTGGAAGTCAAGGCCTCCATTTGTAACGTGTTTTGTTGAGCATCTACATCAATGGGAATGTCTTCATGGTTCTACTAGCATTTACATTCATTGCAAGGCACAAAATGTTTGGCACTGAAGAATCGCAGTCACGATTTTATCGTTTTTGTGCATTCACAACTATTTAACATATTATAGAGGGGTGAGATTCTTACTAATTTCAGCTTCTTTCCTCCTTGTTTAAACGTTGAAAGCAAACTAAACGTACATTAAAACAGCTAAAAATACTACAGTTCGGCAGCTACTCTCATCCCTGGATTATACTTAAAACTGAATAAAGAGCGTGTAGTATGTGGGTTCAATGAGCAACAAAATAATTCGCTTAACATATTTTTTTTTATTTCACTGACACAAAAAAAATCTGAGCATTTGTGGAGAGAAGAAGCTGAGGCCATTCTGTTGAAATCATGTAAACCTGTGACCTGGTTTCGAAGACACAGAAATTGTAGGCTTGTAGGAATCACAAACCCTGGCTTTAAAATGACCGGTTACATAATTTTCGAGTAAGCGGTTCAGGAGGATAAGAAAGTTACGAAGTTCTCCATGAATGATGCTGACTTGTATGCTGGAATCAAAGGACCTGCAGTGGAAAGAAAAGGGGTCTAAGATCCCACCAAAACGTACAATTTGTTATGACTTGGCAATATTTACCTAGTAGGGAAACGTTCGGTTCAAAAACGACTCGGGTATACGTCATCTGTATGTCATCGTGGAGCAATAGTTATGTTGATGACCTTGGGCTAGCGAACGTGATTTGGTTGGCTGGAGGCCTCCTTGTATATGACGAGTAGTGGAGTTTTAACAGGTAACTTTCAGAAAAACTGGTTTTGTGTTAAGGAACTGTACTTGGCCATCTGGTTACTATGACTTACTTTCCCTCAAACGTCCTTGTGACCCTTTTTTTCTTACCGCAATTTCCGTTTCGTACCCTACTACATTGCGAGGTTTGTTTCCCTCCACCAAACCAAATGGTGACCCTCTCTCCACAGCATTATTTTTTTTTGGCATACGCCACTTACCTCAGTCTTGAATCCACCACAGCGAATGGGTCCGTGGACGGCGCCATCTTGCAACTTCCAGATTGGTGTACAAACCCAAAAGAGGTGTGGCGCACGTAGCATTCCCAAAAATCATCAGAAAATTCCTTGAACTGCTGGCAGGCAGGTGGGGTAAAGTTCATCAGCTTGGCACCGTATTGTTGGAAGGCTTTAGTGTTCATCATTTCCAGTGCTCCTTTGGTAGCTGAAACAAAATCCAGTCGGATAATTCAACCACTTGATGTGTGAGATTTTAACGAAAATTTTAAAACAGTCCTGTTTTATCCTTTGAAAACAGGATTTCTTCAAAGATCCTGGACAGAATTTAAGAATTACCATGTCTATTGTCCTTCAAAGCAGGAAGTGCAAAATGGAGACCCCTGCCATACTTTGTTTGCTTGTGATCGCCTGTCCGTTCCCAGGCAATTAAAATATTCCCCCTTCCTCAGATAAAAAAGAAAACACCCCAAATCGAAGAACTGAAGTGGG
This sequence comes from Lithobius niger, assembly GCA_023313725.1. Lineage (NCBI taxonomy): Eukaryota > Metazoa > Arthropoda > Chilopoda > Lithobiomorpha > Lithobiidae > Lithobius > Lithobius niger. The sequence goes on from JAHWFP010260000.1 coordinate 34,359, forward strand.
GGATGGGGGCACTACAATGCCGGCTGGACCTTGAGAGAAGTTCAGCATACAAAATTAAGTTGTACAATATGGCCGTTGAAATCACCTATGATTCTGATTTGTCCTGTTGCCACTTTCTGTTACTTGAAGGCGTTATTTACAGCCCAAAACAATACCAACTGAGACACTTCCACTCTTTACCTTAATTCCCTTTCTGGTTACACGAACTTGTTGGCTTATAATAGTTGACTCGAAAACTTCTTGAGTGGCAGTGTGACAAATTCAAAAGAGATAAAAAAAAAATTGGCTTTAAAGTTAATACAAAATTCGTCACGTAAAGGTACGTAAAGTTATGTAAAGTTAAACACGTATTACGCCCAATTTAATTTTAAAGCCAAATAGCGTGGGACCAACCCAACTACAATCGACCACGCTTGATTGCAGTTGGGCTGGTCCCACGCTATTTAGCTTTTCATCTTTTTTATGAAGAAGTTGCCAATTTATGCGCCGAAAGTTATTAATCTTGTGTATAAAATATTTCGTTGTGGATTTGACCTAGTCAGAAGGCTCGAGTTTTACTTCAGTTACAATTATTATTTTGAAAACTGCCTCTAGTTATTACTAGAATGAAGCAAGTGACCTAACTCCAAAAACCCTGCTCGACTGGCTGGCTGTACTGCGAAACATGCCTTTGTCGCTTAGCAACATCCTGTGCAATGTTGATTTTTGGTGGCCATATTGTCTACCCCCTAACATTGGTATATGTCTGGCCGGAAACCAATTTCAGGGGCGAGATTACTGACAATGATTAGGGGCACTACGCCACCAAGCAACTTGTGGTAGAATTCGGCTTGCTGATAGTTACACACACGTTTCCAGAATTATTCTGATTAGACTTTCGGCGTTTGCAGTTGGTCCGGTGTGCATCGGCCATCTTTCCGCTGCAAATGCCAAGAGAGACCATGATGCTTTGCGTTTTAATTGACTGATGGACACCTCTACACATCTGTCAGGCAGAAGGAAATTAATATTTTCAAATAATAAATACTTAGTTCATTGGAACAGTTCATTCATTAACCCCTTTGTCATAAGAAAATAAAATTGAACACTAGTCAGGAGGACTCAGAGGTAACAAGATTATGGGAATAGGCATTCAAAGCTTAAAACTTAACGTACACTTTAAAATTCGTGATCTAAAACGCTATTTATAGGATACCTTCAATTAACAATTTTACGTCATCCATGTGTGCCAGATAATTTGGCTGGAAAACAGGAACGTCGTGAGGATCGGCGGAACGAAGTTGAATATAACCAAAACTTTTTGGACGTAGAACTATCGAGTAAACAGTGACTATGTCCCTTGGATCCGGAATATCACCGTATATTTCTTCAATCTGTAAAGAAATTTACGTCAGGGAAATATTTTATTAAATTCTTTGTACAGTACCTTGCTGGACTAGCCATATTTTGAGCTTATTCGTCCTCCCAACCCTACACTTTTTTTTAAGAAGCACAGCTGCAGGTAAGTTAACAATTTCCCAGACTCGTCAATAGGGACTTCGATTTTTTGCTCCTTTAAATTGTACATGTATAAAACAAAGGTATGAGATTTTAAAGTTTGTTTTGTTGCACCCATATTCATGAATTTTCAGTCAGAAATGCGTTAATAAAATAGGTAACCAAAAGACTACTCGTAAGAGCAAGACTTGGATATTTGATTGAGTTAATTTCTCGAATATTTCTTTCCCACATATCAGGGAACACAGCAGTAGTACAGTTTGTCGGCCCTCCTATGGATGCACGTCACATAATCACACCTACCTTAATTGTGTGGTTACACCCTCCAATGACCTTGGATTATATGCAGCTTTGGTAGGGTTGGTCCACTCAACACTAAGCAGCAGCACGAGAAATAGTACGAAATCGTATAGTACGAATCATATATGACGTAAATGACTAGATTCACACCGTTTTTACTGACTCTAGCATCTCATTGGCGGTTGATTTTGATGAACCAGTTGGATGAATCGACACAAAACCGGACTGACAAACAATCGAAGACTTATTATCAAACATAAGCCGGAGCACTCAAAACGCTTAAAATGTTTTCCTGTCCATTAAGCTACCTAAATTTAATCAACATAGCTATTGGAAATATGCCGCGTTTATTAAATCGTATCAACACATGGACAGCACCATTACAAGTGGGCGTCGTAAAAGTACGCCATTGTTTTGGTTTTGACGCAATGACGTCACCAACTCTCGTCTTGGATAATCTCGTAAAAATATGTCCTTGTGTTTTAAAATAAGGTATATTCCAACAATAAGTAAATATTGTGCGATACGATATTTCACAGTTATTCATAATTTTGTTAGAAGCTACTGCTAGTTGAAACAAACCTCTTTATTAGCTAAGAAAAGCAAGATTCACCTGCTTCGAGAACGCCGCGTTGGCTTGACCATAATGGCTTTGTTTTGGTTTGAGATCAATGCCGTCACCAACTGTGGCATCTTGGGTAAAGTCACCTGTTTACATTTTTCTGCCGGAAATAGCACTGCTGCAGCGCTGCCGCTGACTCACTGTGTCAAGTGGTTCGGCCCAATAGTAGAAGGTCCGGTTAGGCCCATGTATGGTAATTAGGCCTATTTGCATTAGCAAATTTCAACTCAGAGCATTTTTGGGTACCTAAAAAGTCAAAACTAGGCCCAGTATAAAGGGAGCCCGTGCATTAGGGCATTTGTAAAAGACCCATCCACACCTTTTTGGAGGCACTTTTGTTAAGTAAAATTATGAAGAAAAAACATGAAAACAAAGGCTATCTGCTGACTACTAATTCCAGGGTTCCAAGCTTAGTATGGACCGGTCATTACTATAGTTGTTTTCTTTTTAGGCATGCATTTTCAGATCTCTAAATGTAGGGTTCGGAAAGGTAGTGCCTGCCTTTATTTATATCTTCTATTGAAAATGCTGCTCTTTGCCCTTTTTTTCCGGTGATGCCCACATCCGGAAAAAAGTCTTCTGTTCAGCGAACGTTGGAAAGACTACAGCAACAACTTTGTCCGTCCACCCGTGTGTCACCTTTTTCGACCCATTAGATTCAACGTATAAAAATTAGCTAAAATGAATTTAAAAAAAACCACAGTATGAAGCAGAAGCGACCCGGCAGTGGCGGAAGTGCACAGATCATCGGTGGCAACTAGGTAGTCACTGCCCATGCTTGTGTAAGTCTTTTGGCTCCTACTCCCGTAGAGTGGAATGAAAAAATTAAATTTTCGAAATTCGAAATGTCATAGTTAGGAAAAATTGCCTTTTAGCATCACTACCACTCACAAAAAAAATTCATTACTCTGAGGTCAGGTCTTGAGGTGCCAGAAAGGCCTTCAAGTTTAACATTGTACGTCAATTAGTAGAATGTTAAAAAAAATGGTTTGATTGGTTTAAAATTTAATTTTAACATTATCACATTTGATATTCTCAGAAAACATGTAAACAACGCTGCAATTAAAAGGAATTTAGTTTTTGTGTAAAACTACGAGTATAATTTAATATCAAAGAGGAGGCCAAAGTAGCCACTTCTGCCTCTTTTGGCCCATAGCCTAATTATCAATATACCGGGAAAAAAATCTTTGAAATTGTGGGAAATTGTCTATGGTCGACAAATTTCGGTTTGAAATTGTGGCTACCTTTTATGGTTTCTGGTATTATCAAACGAGATAACGTTACAAAAAAATTTTAAACCAATCAAATCATCATTTTTTCCCCTTTTTCGCCGTTCTGTCCATTGATGTACAATGTTCAACTTGTAGGTCTTTGTGGAACTTCAGAACGTGACCTCAGAGTGATAACATTTTTTGTTTGGTAGTGATGCTAAAAGAAAAAATTTACGCCCTACGACATTCCAAATTTCTAAAATTTAATTGTTTTATTCCACTCCAGTTCCCAATATACCAAGGTACATTTTTTCCTGGGGTATGGAGTGAACATGAAATCCAAGTGGAACCCCTGGTGTTCTCTGATACAATTGGCTGAAATAGTGTGTTTGTGTAGGTGGTTCACGCAGTCCCAAAGTTTTGTAAACCTATCTGAACATTGTTCAGTGTTCAACACCAAAAAGGTGAGAAAAAAAAAA
>JAHWFP010260000.1:48467-61499 GCA_023313725.1 Lithobius niger
TTTACAGATACAAAATTGCAATGAGTTTCTGATTTTAGGTCATGGTTGAACCAGACCCCTAGGTCCTTAGTAGATTCAACAGTTTAAGCATTGTAGCGCCAATAAAATGGTTGGAGGCTGTGGAGTTTTTACCTACATGGAATCTGATACATTTATCCATAGAGAGCGGCAATTGCCACGTTTCGGCCCACACAGCAACCTCATTAATAGAACTTTGCAAAAGATTCGTGTCTGCAAAAGAGACAGCGATGGAGTGTAGTTTTAAGTCATCGGCATACTTTGCTTGTGCGACATTTGACTTGCACAATCTAGATCATTTAAAAAAAGAACAAAGAGTAAGGGGCCGAGAAGTGATCCCTGAGGAACCCCACTAATGATTTTGGAATCTATAGATCGTTCGTGCTCGACCTGAACGCATTGAGAACGACCCGAAACGAAAGCATTGATCCAGAGTAGTAGTTTTTCAGCAAAGCCCAACTGCTTAAGTTTAAATAACAGCTTCGCGTGCACAACCGATTCAAACGCCTTTTTGAAGTCGAAAAGGATGACATCGGTGTCGGCACCACTGTCCACAGTCTCCGTCCAAACATCAACCACCGACAGCAACTGGTGGACCGCGGACCGCCCTGGTAAGAATCCAAATTGATCATTTTTAACCAGGTCATGTTCGTCCATAAATTGAATCATGTGTTTCCTAATAAGTGATTCCATGACTTTGCATGGCACATATGTAAGAGAGATGGGTCGGTAGTTTCTTGGGTCCGCAGGGTCTCCTTTCTTAAAGATTGGTATGACAGTTGCTGAGGACCATATTTTCGGTAGTGCACCATTATTAAATGAAAGGTCAAAAATATACTTTAATGGGACAACAATTTGGCTACCAATCTGTTTGTAGAAAAAGCCGAGTTGCCTTCTGGACCCGTAGCATGACTTGGTTTCAGATTTTTAATGACAGAAATGATTGAAGCTCATTGATTGAAGCCCCTACACGATTGAAGCTAAATTGCTTAAACCAAACTAATAATCATTTTCAGTTTCAACTGAATGAATGTATAATAAAAGTGCAACATATATAACATTTCTTCTCGTTCCGTTTTTTAAAGTTGGAATGCATTTCGGTCTCCGCTATACTAAAAACTCGCGTACCGTTCATTCCCCTTTTCAAGGACCATTGCTTTTTTCATAGTTAAAATGGTTTTAATTTTGTTTACGTGTCTAATATAAGGTTGAATACAGGAGTAAGGTTTCACGTGGACTAACACTACGTATCACTGTGTTATCTGAACCCAAACAGGAAGCTTATTCATGTTCTTTCCTGTTTTTACTTCGGTTCAGTTAAACCGTCCTTTTAAACATCAACCGAGCTCTTTTTTGTTTCTAATACGGTAGAATTTAGTCAATACTGACTGTTTCATCTACTTACACCAACTTCGTCCAAATGTTTTTTAGGTCCAATTCCTGAGTGAAGCAGCAACGGGGGTGAACTCACTGCCCCAGCAGAGATAATTACTTCTTTGTTAGCAGACACGAACCAAAGTTTGCCTTGCTTCTCAAAAACTACTCCTGTAGCGTGTCGTTTATCGTTGAACGTTACCTGTAAGAAAATTTTTAAATTATTTTTAGGATGAAATTAGGTTGTTATTGTTCCAGCAGTCCTTGAGAAAGGCTCACATGTTTACAAATCCTAAGTTATCGGTAAAAAAAAAAATAAAATCTAGTGATCCAGTGAATAGTGAGTTAGAGTCTGTTCTTTTATTTATTTATTTATTTATTTATTTATTTATTTATTTATTTATTTTATTTATTCTAATTAAGACGCTCACTTTTTTGTTAGGCTATATGATGTATCGGTGCAAATAATACAGGATTAAGTGAATATGCATGATCTGATCTACGTACGGTTGAATTAAAATTAAGGTTTAGGGTTACCCTATTAAAAAAATGAAATTTTAATCGGACTCGATCGAGGTAGATTGAAACAAATCTAACATTTACCTTAGTGACGAAAGCTTCGGTAATAATTCGCAAATTTGAGCGTTGTCTCGCAGGCTGTATGTAGGCTGAAAACGTGCTCCAACGCTGACCATTCTTCAAAGCATATACAGGATTGTCAAATCCTACAATTATTTGAGAACTTTTTATTGCATGCTTAAATGGTCCAACACTTAATTCAAAGGTTTAATTAGATCAACGGCAGCTGCTAATAGTAAGGACAGACGGAGTGGCAACAATACAAAACACATTCAATGTTTTCTTATTTTCATCTATGAGTAACAGATTTACTTAAAGTGGCACTATCACCGATTGAAATGCGAACGAAAATACCGTGGCGCCATCTAGCGGCCGTGATATTGTTAACCTTTATAACTTGCTTCCAGGTGCACGAGGACGAACCAAATTTTCACTCAATATTTCAGGATGTCGTGGCTTGTTTGTTTCGTTAAAAGAAATGCTGTTATGCATTCCTTCGCTTGGCGCAAGCAAGTGCTAGATGGTACTACACAGCGCTAAATGTTGTCAGAATTCGTCTGCTTTCAATCGGTGATAGTGCCACTTAAAGACATAAGAAAGAAGTAAAGATTTAGCCCATATTTTACCACCTCGGCAACGGAAATTCCTATTCCGGTATTCCAGCCCTTAACCACTTCCCCAACCACAATCCCGAGCCTCTGTGAATCACTCTTCCTCCTAAGCTGACTTCACAGCCAGTTCACCAAGGCTATTGCACCAAAGTCAACATTTTCGGTGCTGTCGTTGTTCATGTCGCGCCTCCCCTCCTGCTGCTTTCTTTTTATCTCGCTATAGTTATCAGGGCACATTTAGGCATCGACTCGCCTTTGCATTCTCGCAGCTAGAATTTAATCGCGATGGCAAATGTGTCGTCGCCATGGTAACCACGCTACCTGGATTAGCTAAATCCGACGTCGTTTGAGTAAATGGTTACACTGTTATAATCCGTGACAATGAGATAAAGAATTTCTCCTGGCGAAACATTTTCCCAGTCGCTTTTGAATCACATTATTGCCGGTCTTCGTTGTGAGCCGGAAGAGCTATAACCACCGCCATGTTGAAAATTTAGATCATTTCTAGCTTCTAGCTGCGAGAATGCAAAGGCGAGTCACACGAGCCAACTTTCCCTCCCGACCCGATTTTTAGTCCTGTCGTGAGTGAAAATCTTCTCGTCTGACACGGGCTTTACTTGTGACCTAATAAATACCTACCTGTCTGGTTAACTGCATTATAATCAACAGTTTTGTAACCAAGTTCTTTTCCAGCTTCCAAAAATGCGTCAGCAACAGGAGTTTTGTAAGGAGGGCGAGAAGCGGTCATGGGTCCATCCTTTCCATGATGTGGTGCTAAAATAAAACTCAAACAATGTGAACATAAAGTAGGCTATTCGTACGAGCAAGGCCGTTAAATAACGAGCCGTCATAACAATCTCGCAATGTTGTCCCACGGTTAGAAGCTAAAACTAAACAGAAATTACAACACCGCGTTGGTTATGGCTGCACAGACTAGATATGAAACCAATAACAAAAATGAGAGTTTAGAAGTGACTGGAAGATTGATTTCTTCAAGAAAAACTTATTACATTGTTGCATGTAAACGGCGGCTAGTGCAGCATTAAAAACACTTTATCAAGAAAGGCGACGTTTCGGCAGTTAGAACTGTGCCGTTATTCAAGGAAAATAGGTTCCAGCAAATTTGCTAAGTCATTAAAAAACGCATAAACTGATAAAACAAATGAAATTAAAGCGATGAGGCATACTGGAAGGGTAATGTAATAACCTTTGCTGCTGCCATCACCTTCGTAGGGGACTTGCTTCCGGACGAATAGGCGTAAAAACACGTGTCCGAGGAGTGCTGTTGCCACGGCAACGTTACTTTCACCTTCGCATTGTGACTTATACCGATTTCGCATTGGTAAATTCTAGCGGCCAGGCCCGACTGGGGCGGGCCGGCCAATGCCGATCGAGGCCACTGCTGGTCCGACCGGCCCGATTTCGCGTTGGTTAATTCCTAGGCTCGCTGATCACGATTTACAGCACCGCCCCGTGTCGGTCTGGGGTACTTGACCCATTCCACTTTCTGTCCCTACACTGCAGCACCATTCGTAAACCATTCCGATTTAAGCGGCGCTGGCCGGCTCCGTCCCTAATTTGATTTCGCGTTGGTAAATAAAGCGATCTTGGCCGTGCCTGGAGCGGCCAGGCTCTCACCACCATAGGTGTGAGCCGGGCCGGCTTTCGAAATAGCGCTAGGTTTCGAAATAGCGCTGGCTTTCGAAATAGCGCCGGCTTTCGAAATAGCGAGGGCTGGGCCCGATTTCGCATTGGTTAATAAAACGGTGCCCAGCCCTCCTTGGCACGGCCAGGACCACTTTAATTTACCAATGCGAAATCGGTATTAGGTGCGAGATGGCGTTGCGACAACGCAGCATAAACGCTCCCTAAGGACCTATTTACGCTCTGACCTAGCTTTGCAGCTAGGCAGCTAGAAAATCAGTCGCGATGGCGAAAATGTCGTTGCCTTGGTAACAGCGCTGCGTACCTGGATTAGCTATTTTTGACATCGTTTGGTAAATGCGTGCAGTCCTACAATTCGTCGTATTAAGATAAAGAATTTTTCGCAACTAAACAATTTTCTCACTCGTTTCTGAACTCGTATTATTGACTGTTTTCGTTGCGTCCCGGCAGAGCCATACCGTCGCCATATTGGAATTTCACACGATTTCTAGCCTCTAGCTACAAGAATGCAAAGAAAAAAATAGCTGCTTATAAATACATCGTAGCCCAGTAAGCGATAACCAGTGGCACACCCATGAAATTTTTTTTCGGGATGGGTGTGTATAGGCGAGGAAAAATAAAATGGACTTCAAACTGTGGTCCGGAACTTCAACTAGAGACTAAGGAGGTGGGGGTGGGTTTTTTGAATCCCTTGTAGCCTTATAAAATAACTTATTTTCAGCAATGAAACGTTTCGTTTAACAAAACAAATTTCATAATTTTTTTTTTCAACTGGAATAGGCCAAATGCTTTAATGGCGAGCTTTATAAAATTCCATTCTTTAACTGCCGGGGGCACCGGAAAGGGAATTGGCCCTTTCATGTGTGGGCCACTGGCGAGAATATAGTTTACGGTATAAGAAAATTAAAATAAAGGATTCTGACCAGTTTCGCTTGTGGTTTCTGCATCATAATTTTCCAACTTGATGAAGTAGGGAAGAACGTCATCATAAGACCATCCTTGGTTGCCTAATTCAGCCCAAGTGTCGTAGTCACGACGATTTCCACGCGTGAAATACATGCCATTGATGAGCGTTGTACCTCCTAGTCCTTTTCCTCGGAACCAAAAATATTGCTATGAATTAAAATTAAAATAATGAAATAAAAACACAACATTTTCAGTTCACATATTGTGGGGAATTCTAATTTCAAATGTCCTCAGGTAACTGTTTCTTCAGCAAATATTTCTCTTTTTTTTTAAATTAAAAAATCACGTTGTTTGCTTGGGATGGGTGCCTTGTAATATTGACTAGGTTGGATCAAGCAAATCACTTTGGTTTTACCCATACAAAACCAATTAGCCTTTTTAACCCGAAAATGTCACGGAATGCTTTATCATCGTATCGACGCTCGTCAAGCTAATCACTTGTAGTCCATGCTGTTAGTGCAGAAACATTTCAGTTCCGGCAACAAGCAGCATATTGCACATGGAAGCTGCTCACATGTTGTAGTTTCCAAATCCGCCGGGAGACACTCCCGGAAGTGACGACGTATAGCCGTGATGACGTCATCAAAATGGCCACCACGTGATGTACTAAATATCAATTGTCTCCGGAACTAATTGATCAATCCTAGCGTGCGACCTATTGTTGGAAAGATAATTTAATTTTCTAAAAGAAATGCCAGAACAATGTATGCCATAAATCTATTAGTTTTGGTTTAATTCGAAGAAAAACATAATATCACTAATCGATCAATCTTTTCGTGAGAACTATCGTTGGAAAGGTAATTTAATTTTCTAAAAGAAATACCGGAACATTATACGCCGTAAATCTGTTAGTTTCTGCCTAATGTGAAGAAAAGCACATTATGACGTCGTCAAAATGGCGACCATGCAATATACTAAATCTCGTGTATCTCCGGAACTAATTGATCAATCTTATCTTGCAACCTATCGTTGGAAAAATAATTTAATCTTCTAAAAGAAATGTCTGAGCAATGTATCCTGTAAATAGTTTAGTTTTTGTTTAATGTGAAGGAAAACATAAAGTGCATGCAATTATTGTTGCATTATATGTGGTTCTTTTGTAAACGGTAAATTATTAAAGCTGTATCGTATTGTTCACAGTCCGTCACTTATGCAGTGGCCTTCACAGGCACACGGGAGTGTACAGGAAAGTCATTGTTTAATATGACATCTCGTACCTCTCTTAGTACGCTTGCAAGTTGTTGGTATTACTATAATACAGTCGCCATTGTAATGGACCACTTTTTAACAAATACCTTTGCTTACAAGCAATTCACTAGCAGCTTGAAAATAACTAGTTATGAATTTATTAAAGGAAATGTAGAATAGATTTGAGTTTATTGCGCTACAGTTTGCAAGGAAATCATTGACAGAAGATGAATCTCATACCGCAAGAGTAGATGCTCGCGAATGGGTAATGGCCGTAGATTAAAAAAAAAAAAAAACATTTTCTTAAAAAATAGGAATAAAAACGTAATTAATGTGGAAAACAGGGTTTCCAAAATCAAAAAAACCATGATTAACCCTTTAATGCTCATGCCAAACTGGATAAATTTTTTTTGGTCGGTCGCGGGATTCGATCCGGCATTCACAAGGTTTGCTGACAAGGACGCTGACCACTGGGCTGTTGCTGTCCGCTTTACCCGGCGTCCCCGGGGACCCCTCACAAAGCTCGCATTGCGCGTTGGGACTTAGTTTTTTTGCCGTTCAGTAGCCATCCTTTTAAAGGGACGCCAGGATATAAAGGGTTACGAACAAATTAATAAGAAGGGGGAAAAGTGGGGAAAAGGGGAAAAGGGGGGAAAATGCAGGAGTACAAGAAAACAATGCAACCAAAAATGAAAAGTTGTCAGTGCTAGCTTATGATGATAAGCAGCATTGCTAAGCTCATTGGGTTTTGATCTAATAACCGCTTAAACCAATGCTTCTTGAGCCCAGCAAAATACGTTAAATTTTGGTAGGCAATGAATAAAAAAATTTACTACCCAGGGGTAGTATAAGTACATTTGTGGAGGGTCTTTCCTTAGCAAATTTTGGTTGGACGACATAAAAAGACAAACTTACCAGGGCCAGATGGTTGAAGTTTGATTTTATTGCCTATATGAAAATATACATTACCTTATTTTTTAGCACTCTATCGGGTACTAATTGCTTCTTCCGGAGAAAGAAAGTTGGCTTCCCTGCCGGTCCCGTAGCAGCCTCACCGCGCATGCGCAGCCGCAGTCCTCCATATATAAGCATTGGCGTAGCATTTTCTTTTTTACGATCCTCATACGCAGCTATGGCCGATCAGAGGAGAGGACCGGGTGGGCTAAAGGTAATGTGTATTTTCATATTGGCAATAAACACAAACTTCAACCAGCTGGTCCTGGTAAGTTTGTCTTTTTAGTTGCCGATGAAAATGTGCATTACCTTATTTTTTAGCACAATAACAGACTTCGTCGACCGACTTAGTGAACCTGAAGTGACGTGCGTAGAAGACGGACGAGCAATGGGTGATTCTAAGTCATGAACTGTAACGGAAAGAACCACTTGGTTTTGCTGGCTGGTGCGAAGTCAGCTACCGTAAGGGCAAAACCCGAGTGAGGCTGCTGCGACACGTACGCCAGGGAGATGTTAGAACGTATGACAGTCACAAACAGGTTCTGGGGCAAGGAGAGGTGTTTCCCGAAATTGGTGACAGGATCCCCGGGAAGGACGAGAAGCGATAAAGTTGCCTGTAGCCCAGAAAACTTTGCTGTGGAAACAGAAAATGGCGTGAGGCTTCAATGGGCAGGTACAAGTGATGAAGGAAACAGGCTGAGTGGATGATCGTGTTGGTGACTGGTGGAGGAAATGCAGTCGTTGGAAAGATAAGAACGCATGGTGGCCCAAAGGGAGGCACGGACTTTAAGATCCGAAGAAGTCAACGAATTTGGGATAGAGTTTCGTTAAAAGTGGTTAGACAACACAGGGTCACGTTCCGTGTTTGGTCAGATTCGAAAGGATCCCAAGGGGAAAAGGGAGTGCAGAAGCTAGTAGTTGGGGAAGCGCCGATCCGAAGGATTGTGAGGAAGAAGGCCATGTCCCATCATCGTGCCGTTTTGCCGGCAAAGCGAGCAAGAGGAACCAGCCTGGTGTGTGGCTAATGAGCATGTTAAGGTAGTAGATGTAGTGATCGATTCAGTGTCATGTTGTTTGCTTGCACTTGGGCGTGGAAAGCGGATCCCTGTTCCAATTGGTAGCAGAGCGTGTGGAAACGGAGAACCATGAGGAACATGATGAGAGATCCAAAGGAGCATGGGAAGAGGAGGAACCCGCTGCAATGGTTGCTACCTTAAGGGTTCTCACCCGGCGTTTAGGGCATGTGCATCGATTCTTAAACCAAAGGAGTTTCTTACTAAGGAACCGTAAGTTCCGGCTAGTGGCGAGTTGGCTGCATAGGACAGTGGATGCAGTGGCGGTATGAACAAGCAGAGGAGGAATCGAAGGCTTGGAAAGGAAAGGGTCGGTCAAAGGTAATAACGAATCCAACGACCCGTAATTCGTAGTTAATACGAGGGCTTCCATATTCCTGAAGACGGCTCTAAGGGTCTGGTGGTACGGTAGGTGCTGGGTGGACCAGCCCTTCCTTAGGTGAAGCCCGGAAGCATTGGGTAGCGGAGTGGATTCGCAGGACCCAAGAAGGTTTGAGTTGAAGTTAGTACAAGAACCGTACCCCCGGATCGGGAGGACCGAGTGGAGTAGGAGGGTAGAACAATGCCGAGCGGATCAATGGTTCCATAGGTGAAATCCACAGTGAGTGGCCGCATAGGATACGGAATGGCTGGCGGATGGCAGGCGGAGTGGTAGGTGGACGTGCGGACTGGACCTGTTGGGGAGAGTAAACGCTACTCAGCACAGTCGTACAGGGCGATGGTTTAGAAGAAAGTAGATCGGACTGCATCGTCAGAGTATATATTCGATAAAGGCTGTGAAATAGGATGCTCGGAGGGCAGCGGTGCGGAGGGATATCTTACCCCTTCATCAACCCAAACAGCATTCAATGCTGGAAGGAGAAGGACGCGAAAGAAAACGATGCAAAACTGGGACAGTAAGTGGTGATGCGGACCAGATCCAAGGAGGCTGCGCAGAAGCAATGCGCAGTGGGTAGCAATGCTGGCACTGCACGCAGCAGTTAATCCGCGGAGCAGATGGTTTCCGTGTTGAAGGAGGTCTTGTATGTCTGGGAACTGTCCTCTGGTCACCCTTTCTGCGGAGCAAGCCTGGGAGGAGAACTGGGAGAAATCGAAGAACATGAGCCCTTCATGGGATGTGGGCCAACCGCAAGGCGGAACTTCCTGGAGAGATGCAGCCTTATTCTAGGCGGTTACAGAGGATCGACGTAGCGGAAGAAGGATCAATGGTACGGCGTTATAGCTTGGTAAGCCGCAGAGCATAAAGCAGCCGGAGTGGTGGTACGTCCCCCCATCCCCTCTCCCTCCGTGTATAGCAAGGTAGTAAGGAAGGAAGAAGATTGAGCGCAGATGGTGAATCTGCCCCGGACAAAGATGAGGACGTGCGAGGTCGAGGCAGATCGCCGGGGGGAACCGTGCCAACGGATAGGTCTTGTAAACAACAAACGATGGAAGGTCCAATCCAGCCAAGGACACCCTGAACACTGCTCCCGAGGAGTGCAGGGACCACGACCAAAGGAATGGCCCAATTCTTTGAGGATCGTGAACCAGTTCTTTAAGGATAGTAACCAAACCTCCAGGAGCAGGACAGTAGTAGGAGGAACTGCAGACCGGATCGGGCAGGCAGAGCGAGGAATGTAGTTGGATCACAGAGGATCACTGCAGAGGATCGCTGCAGAGGATCGCTGCAGAGGATTGCTGCCTAGCGAATCGCCGCCAGGCAGAGCTAAAGAGAGCGGCGCCCAGCAGATAGTCGTCAAGCAGATCGTTGTTAAGCAGATCGTTGTCAGGAGGATTACCGTCTGATCTGTGTCCAGGCTGACCAAAGTGATGTACGGGCCGCCCCAGACCGACACCAAGAGCACACCCCAAACACCATAGGATGTGAAGGGGTCCAAGGGACGGAGTGACTAGCGGCGGAGCGTGGAACGTAGTGGAAGAGCAGCCGCATCGTGTAGCAGCCAGAGAACAAGAGATGAGGAATGGTTCTGCGCCAACGCTTATATATGGAGGACTGCGGTCATGCATGCGCGGTGAACAACTATGGGACTGGCAGGGAAGACAACTTTCTTTCCCTGGAAGAACCAATGAGAACCCGAGAGAGTGCTTAAAATTAAGGTAATGGTTATTTTCATCGGTAACTGAAAACAGGATTCATTCCTAGTTTGGTAATCCGTCACCAGTTGAGCAGAAAAATGAGCACCATATTTACAAAAATTAATAAGGGTTTTACAGACGTACAGATGGCGTATATTAACCTTTTATATAGTCTAACTATTTCTTAATTTTAAGAACCAGTCACTGGGCCGATACATTTTTAATACAGATAAGCTTAAACGTAGGTGAAATAACTGAACATTGAGTTTTTTTTTTCCAGCTGGTTTGGAACAGGGAAAAAAAACATGATAAATTCCCCGAAAAAGTCTTTACAAGGACTGGACGGAACTGGACGGACTGGAAGTTAACAAAAAATTGTTTGATGATTCCTCACATTTTATTTTTTAAAAGTCAGCCGGTTAGATCCTGAAAAATATTGTCGTTTGGCGATTACTTTCTTTAGTTGCAAACAAACATTAACAGAAATGCAAAGTTCCAATAAAAACGAAAAGTGTTAAACTGTTTTACGAACTTTTCCCTGTTATTACAGATTGCAGCCCTAAACTTGGTGAAACTTTCCAAAATGTATCCTGCGAAATTGAACCTAGATTCTCTAGAGCTGAGGCAGCTAGGTGCTGACCTGTATCTTACATTTCTATTTTGGTCGAACATTTTTTTTAGTAACAAAGTGGGTAATGTTTGGGTGCATTGCTCGGTGATGTCGTTAATGTCATTACTTTCACTCTACTACTGACCTAGACTGTGAGCATTGAATCTTTCCAAATTACTGCTGAAATTTTAATTTGATGTTGCATGTGCATAGTCTTCACGTGCATGCTTGGGAACTGTGTGAGTTTTTTTTTTTTTTTTAGCATTTTAAACATTTTAAGCACTTCAATGATTTAAGAATTTTTTAAGCATTTTGAAGCATTTTTAGCAATTTAAGCATTTTAACATTTAAGTATTTTTAGAATTTTAAGAACTTAAGCATTTTTAGGCATTTTAAGAATTATTATGTTTTACTTGTAATTACGGGCAGTTTAAGCAATAATTTAAGCATTTTAAGCATTTTTAAGTGTTATTGTGTTTTACTCGTAATTGTGGGCAGAAGGTAAGCGGATTCGTCCCTGTTCTTTCCCTCCTATGTATCTTTTTCCACGGGATAAAGTGTTATTATAACCCTGCAATTCCTGCGAAACCAAGAAAAGAAATCCTGTACTTCACGTTATGATGACTCAATTGACATCTGATATCAAATACAGGCTACACGCTGTATTATTTCGCTTCCACTATTCACAATAAGGGCACGTTTACGCGGCGACTCGCCTTTGCATTCTCGCAGCTAGAACTCAATGGCGATGGCAAAGGTGACATTGCCATGGTAACAACGCTAAATGGATTAGCTAAATCCGACGTCGTTTGAGTAAATACTTGCAGTCTTATAATCCGTGCCAATAATATACAAAATTCCTCATGACGGAACAATTTTCCGAAACACTTCTGAACTCACGTTATTTACTGTTTTCGTTGCGAGGCGGCAGACATAAAACCGCCGCCATGTTGGAATTTAAGGTGATTTCTTGCTTCTAGCTGCGAGAATGCAAAAGCGAGTGGCTGCGTAAACGTGCCCTAATCATCGCTGGCATTTCTACACAAAGTCGAACCCAAACTTTGTTTTTACCCGTTGTTTCACTAAGGTCTCAATAGTACGTTATACTGGTTTAAACGATCAACCATAAACGAAAAGTAACATAAGTGTGTTTATTGAAAAGCGTCAACCTGTCCACTTTCAAAAAAGTACAAAAATAAGAGTAGTTGTACAAAATACAATATTTATGCAAAATTAGCATTCTACCCAGCATCGCCTGGAGTTTGTCGTACCCGGGGTTTTGTTTCGCCCGTGGTTGTTTCCCAGTTTTCGGTTGGCAGCAGAAACATTCCCCCACCCCTACCCTCGCAATTTACTTATTTAGTAAAGAGCAAGGCTAACAGTCTCACTACCCCCACATTCGCGTTATTCTCCGTTCAGGTCCCCCTCCCTATCCCAGATTATCGCTTTGGCTTTGAGCGATCTGTACCGTTTGAAAAATAACGATCCTTCGTGCATGACGTCATTTAAGAATTGCCGCTGAGATGACCATGAAGAGCACGGCAAAAACGTGCCCGTTTCAACTTTTCAAGGCAAAAACGTGCCCATTTCAACTTTTCAAGGCAAAAACGTGCCAATTTCAACTTTTAAAGGCAAAAACGTGCCCATTTCAACTTTTCAAGGCAAAAACGTGCCCATTTCAACTTTTAAAGGCAAAAAACGTGCCCATTTCAACTTTTCAAGGCAAAACGTGCCCATTTCAACTTTTCAAGGCAAAAACGTGCCAATTTCAACTTTTCAAGGCAAAAACGTGCCAATTTCAACTTTTCAAGGGAAAAACGTGCCAATTTCAACTTCTACCCAAAGAATCGACACGCTCACCCGTTCTCTTTGCAGGGGTTGCTGCCCTGGTGGTGCGAGTGGGGGGGGGGGGGGGGGG
>JAHWFP010260000.1:61599-75732 GCA_023313725.1 Lithobius niger
CCCCCCCCCCGTCTTGTTGTCGTTTTTATGCTTTGGAGGTTCTTGTCGTCATTTTTGCTATGTGACATTGCCTTATAATGCAAAATAAAATACTCTATTTTCAAACTAGCAGTCGTACCCGGCTTCGCCCGAAGTTTTGTTTTGCCCGTGGTTGTTTACCAGCTTCCGCTCAGTGTTGCCTGAACGTACAGTGCGACGGGCCGTTTTGTTTTCCCTGCAATACTCTCCCTTTCCTCCAATCCTCTCCCTCCCATCTCCCCCACCTCCACCCACTTTTCTCCCATCCTCTCCCTCCCTTCTCCTTCCCTTCTACGGAGGCAACAATGTGCCAATGTCAACTTCTTTTTAAGACAACAACGTACCAGTTTCAACTTCTAGCCTAAGAATTGACACACTTGCCCGTTTTCATTGTAAAGGTTCCCTTTTCGGGGGTCGTCATCATTGGCTTTGGTTTTTTTCTATCGAGACTTTGGTTAATAATGCAAGATTGCAACCATAAAAAATTAAAGCATATGAAGACAACAAATTTCCAAGTATACGTAAATTAAGTCCGTCCGTGTGCGCATGGTTGAAAAACCCATGCGATATCGCTTTGACAAAAAAAAAAAAAAAACGGGTTCAGTGAGTTATCTTTATTCCAGTGGAGGATGTGGCCAAGTGATCTGGGGGCGAACTGGTTAGCTGGTTCGAATCCGGGTCATGCCACTCCGACGAAACGTAAGTGCATAAAGGTGGCTTACTGAACTACGTTATTTCTAGTGTACGATTTTCGCTGTTGGCTAATTTCCAATTTTCCTTAATATCGCTTTGACAACTTGAGAAATTCAATGGCGGATTTGTTATTTTACCGTCACACTAATTTCTTTGGTTAAGATATTGTATTTAACGATCTGTTTAATCCTTCCCATTTTAACAGCAGTTGGTTTCAGCAACTCCGACCACAATTGAAACATTGGCAAACGGTCGCAATTTAGAATGGAGTAAACAGACAGCGCCCTCTGTCATCCAGTTTTAGGGCGCCTTTTCGCAACGACTCGCTTTGCATTTTTGCAGCTATAGAATATAATCGCGATGGTAACGATGTCGTTGTCAAGGTAACAGCGCTACCTGAATTAGCTAAATCTGACATTGTATGAAGAAATGGTTGCAGTCTTATAATCCACGACAATAAAACAAAGAACCCCTCCTGACAAAACAATTTTCCCTGTCGCTTTTGAATTTCAAATTGCTAACTGTTTCATCGAGAGCCCGTAGTGCTAAAACAACCGCCATGTCGGAATTTCAGACGATTACTAGTTTCTAACTCCCAAGGATTCCTCACATGTTATAAGGCTTGGAAATGGAAATGTGACGCGTCATCCCACTTAAGTAGCCGATTCTGACACCAGTCGCGCTGCGAACACGCTACAAAAAGAACTGCTCTGACATGCGGACTGGTCGGAAAGGTACTCGTGACGCGAGATACGCGAATTTTAAACTTAAAACATTGTAGTGACACTAAAATATTAAAATTTAACAACAATGGCTTCATTCTTCGTACCTCTTTGGCCATTCGACTTCAAAACAAAATACTCCGGAGATTTAATTTCATGAATTTCAACTAGAAGAAGAACCAAGCTACGTGTGTATTGTACTGTATAGAGCAGTGACACGACGTATAGTATTATTGTGTATAACTCTATGGTGGAGCCTTAATGGGTTAGCTGCAAGGGGCACTGCAGAGAGAAGCAGAAGGGCGTCATACTGAAGCTGATGCTGTGAAGAGTGATTTCTTAGACCTTTTTTGTTGTTGGAGAAAACAACGATATTTTAAGCCTAAGAAATCCGCTCTTCCGTTGTTTTTCCCTCCATTTTTATGTAGTGCACCTTGTAGCTATGCCCTCCAAAACCCATACTTGTGCCAATATGGCGGCAAATGTCACTGCTCTATACTATTGTGACTTCATTTCCTGTTCTCATTAAAAAATGTATTAAACGGTCCTTTGACGTAATAGCAATAAATCGTCCAAAGACTTCAAAAATAGTCACCGTTATGATAAAATAATATTCATTTAGTGCTGCATGCAATACCGGAAGATTACCACGTTATAGTGCGTCCCGCTAACACTAACCAATGCTATGATGTGGCATGAGCTTGTACTTCGTTGTTAGTGCATAAAGCGCGCCTGGCGGTAGTTTTTGACGGTCTTGGAGGATGCTGCGTGAAATCGAGCGTTAAGCCTTTCTACATGTAACGAAACTGTGTAACTGCAAGAAAGCAACCTGTGCAGTTCTTTTCCGCACAGTGCTAAAGCAATTCGCAAAATGGATGTTTCTTTCTCCTTCAATTCAGCTGCAATTTGCAGCGCAGCATGAAGCGGAGGCGTCTCTTTTACTCGTTTCGTGCAGCGCTAAACGCATCCATGCACCAGCAAAAGAGGTGCTAGTGCTGCTACAGAAACAAGAAGGCTGCGCTGCTTCCTATAGAGATTTGTGTTTATATTTTTGGTGATTTAACCGATACCACAAAGTTACACAGCCCCACAAAATTCTATCATGATTCATTTCGATTGCTAATAAAACCTCCACGATAAGGTTTCATTGGCGAGTTGAACGATTACGGCAGTCGCACGGAGAGGAAGCGGCCATTTTGTTCCGTTGTGGCCTGGTTGGTATAGCCCTGTGTACTAATCTGCCAGGAGGCCGTTTCTTTTGATCGTCTAGCACAAGTTACCTATACGCGTAACGTAGACATTTAGAAAACTTCTACAGTTGCTTCATCACTGCAAAAAAAGAAACGCACGGTTTGGCGAGTCGTTACGTAAACGTGCTCTTACTAATGCTTTACGCGTTAGGCCTAACGCGAATGAAAAGGCGACGTATTGATATTATTATTATTTGTAATTGTACTTTATATGATGCGCTTCCCAGTAGAGTGCCAATGAACTACTAGGCTACTGTATTTCCTGGCAAGTAGGAAAATAATGGTACAAATACTAATTCTATTCCTCTAAAACTCTTGATACTTCTGTGTTAAGTTTTTTCTCCTATTTTCCTTTAATTGGTCGAGTATTGTATTTTTCTGTCTTTTTCCCCCTAAACTTTCGTTGTTTGATTTCAACAATAAAATGTCATCAAAGTAAATGTGCCCACTATTGTGTATCTTGAGTCCTAGAAGTATTTTATGAGCGGCTACGTCTTCCTGGAGGGGGGGGGGGAGGCTTTAATCGACGGCCGCCATTGTTTTTGTAACCATCTTGGATATCAGCAAGGCACTCTGCTGCTATAAACGTACAATCGATTATCTGTGTTCGTTCTGCGTCGAACTCAAGATAGGCTGCGCACACTTTAGGCCTGTTAAAGGAGTTTGGGATACATTGTTGAATAAAGTATTAATTACCCTTACTGCCTTACCTGATTTTTCATTCCTAGACACCCATGAGTTTGAGGTTCCGTCATGAAATTTTGCCAGATCGTATCTCCGGTGAGGGGACCAGGAGCGTAGTAAGGAATCAAGTTACAAGTTGGAGGTTCCTTCCCGGCTTCTAACAAGAGCACCTTGTAGTTGCCGTCTTCGGATAGTCTGTTGGCTACGGCAGCTCCTGCTGCACCAGCACCAACTGGGGTAGGGGGTAAAAGGCGGAAAAAAAACATAAATGAAATATTCCCTAATAATCGAACATTATACATTAGCCATCGTCCGTATAGGGCAGTGACACGACGTAGTATTATTGTGTATAACTCTATGGTGGAGCCAGTAACTGGGTTAGTTGCAAGGGGCACTGGAGGGAAAAAAGAAACCAATGCTGAAGCCAATGCTGTTAGACTGGATTTCTTAAGCTTATAAAGCGCGAGTTTTGTTGTTGGAGAAAGCAATGTTATTTTAAGCCTAAGAAATCCGCTCTCAAAGCACTGTCTTGACTAGAATTGCCGTTTTTTCCGTTACATTTTAATCTAGTGCACCTTGTAGCTATTACCTCCAAATGGTGTCTCGTAGCCAATATGACGTCACTTGACGCTGCTCTATAGAGCGAGTAAGCGAATGTGGTTTCAATTAAAATGTAAACAGTTTGGCCGCGAGAAGGTAAAGGGTGGGAGGAGTGGGGGGGACATAAAAGCTTTCACTTAAAATTTGTGAAAAAAAATTCTTTTTGGGGAGGGGATGACATTAAAATTTATGAGACCAGAATAGTTGTAGAAACTTTTGTAGAAACTTGTTAATTTGGTACTCGGTCAGTCTTAAAACTTTTTTTTCCCCGAAATACTTACCTACTATAAATTCGAAATCTCTTTCCTCCCATCTTGCGTATGTTGATCCGTCGTCGCCAAAAGAAAAATGTGTTAAAACTGATAGGAAACCAAGAAGTTTGAGAAGGAATTCCATGTTTTAAATTTTCTGTCAACAAACAAATAAACGAGAACGATTAATATGCAACAAAATACAAAATAAATACATTCGACCTATATACACGGAATTAATCGCAATACCACAACTGGGTTGCGGAGAAAATACTTTAACGCACCTGGAAATAGTCACGTTAAACGACCGAGACCCACACTAACAGGTGAGAATGAGACGGAGAATGGTAAAGAGTGTGACAAATGAGGACAAACAAACGAGGTATTTGTCATTCGTGAGCCATTTATTTACTAAAGAAACGACTGCTTATTTATGACGAAGTTAGGAGTTTACCTCTGCATGTACAGCCTGAAGCTCACCTCCGTGGTATGTTTGAAGTATTATTCACTTCTTGAGATTGGTTGTTGTATTAGAAGGCTCGGCAAGCACTTCCGAACCGAAAACCACGAATTTCAGACATTAAAATCTCAATTCCCAATAACCATTTCATCAGTGTGGGTGTATATTTGTCCAATGATGCCTGCTGTTTAGTGACCAGCTTTTTTCTCTCAGAAACCCGACAAACGTTGCGTCTGAAGGACTCAGGGAAAGAGGAAACAAGCCATACAGCGAAAGTCATACACTAGAAATAACGTACAGTACAGTAAGCCCACCTTTATGCACTTACGTTTCGTCGGAGTGGCATGACCCGGATTCGAACTGACAACCCAACTCGTCGCCAGGTCACTGCCATAGTGTCTTTATTGATATGGCCACGCCTCCACTGGCCACTCCCTCATTGGTCGGTGGAGGATTGGACGTATCGGTTGGGTTGTCGGTTCGAATCCGGGTTACGCCACAATTGGTACGCGAAACGTAAGTGCATAAAGGTGGCTTACTTTATTATTACGTTATTTCTAGTGCATGGGTTTCGCTGTTTGGTCTGTTTTCCCCTTCTCTTTTATTTAATTCACAGCGATTTGTGTATATATTCACCTACATTAAAAAAAAACATTAAACAAGACGGTAAGCTAAATGGATTCGAGAAGGGTTAAATAAATAAGAGTGCAAACCTGTTTACGTTGCATTTTTGACTTAAAAATGTCAGACTTCCTGAGCGGGGAATTGAACTCACGACCTTTTGAAACCAAACGCCCAGGTCTTGCCGCTCAGCCATACTGACACGGCGGTTCAATTCCCTGCTCACAAGGACTGACATTTAAGTCCAAAAGGCAACGTAAATAAGATTGCAACCCAATTATTTTGTATAACGGACACACCGGCCAGCCAAAGGGTTTCAAAGGGTTTAACGAGCGTTAACCACTCCCGAGCCATCAGAAATAATGCGGAATAGCCGGTGACTACTTACAATAACCTTTTCTAATAATGAGGATATTTTGTGACTAAAAACGGAATAATTGTTGGCAATAAAGTGGAAGAGTAACATTTAATGGATAAAACAATGCTTCAGTTATATGCAACCATGAGTCCATGAAAAGTTCCGTAGGAACGATGCAACGAGTTCCGTAGGAACTCATGATGCAACTTAATAATAAACTGCTAGCTAGACGTTCTGGAGTTGTGGAACATTAAAATTAAAGGATTAGTGAAACTTGGTTAAATATTGAAAGCGCTATTTTCTTTCTGCCAGTACAAAAAAAATTAAACATACATGAATCCGTGGAGTCTGGGGATGGGTCAGGGCCCTGCTGGGGTGAACTCGGGGCCGAGCCACGTCACGCTCAATGAAGCATTAGCCGCTTGCTAAAGGTTCTGTCATTGTCGACGATTAAAATAAAAGGATTAGTGGACTCGGTTAACTATTGAAAACACTATTTACTTGCTGCATCTCGCATAATATAAAATTACAAAGCAGGTAGGCTAAAGGTTTGGACTTTGTTATACAAAGGCGTATTTCTTATATTTCCACTGGAAATATTCGTATGTAAGTTAAACGAACGAAAATCAGCGTTTTGTTAGCCAGATGTGCAAAAATAAAACACAAACGGGATAAACGCCTTCTGCAACAACCACATGAGAGAGCAAACCGTCCAAAAGTAGCAAACGGTGCATCAAACACCACTTGTGCAGCACTGTCTTTCAGCTAGTTTATTTAATACGAACGAGTAAAATAAAATCCGACTAAAATGAGATAAACTTTCGAGTTATTTTGCGGACTTCTTTAACTTCTGCCATTTAGAACTAAATGAAAAGTACGCGGTTGATAGTTTCCAAACTAACTCCTTTCTATAGGATATGATCGGAAATAGTAATAAGATTTGGTAAATCTGGCTTCGATGCCGAGGGAAAAAGGGGTCGAAAGAAAGTTACCAATATTATTCTATACTTCCTTAAAAACTCATTGTCAAATAATGTTGAAACCATTTGTCTAACCTAATAATGCTTCATCCCAGTGCTTTAACAAGCGGGAGTAAGCTCGTTAGGGAAAGTTGGCAAATCTAAATTTTGGTACACAGGTAAAGGGTCGTAGTTTTATTAAAGAAGCAAGTCTTAGTAATGCGCCAAGTTTGCTGGTTAAACTAGACACACGCTACTACTACCGTTAGTACTACCGTTAAATAGATGAGATTATATATTGATTGTTATTTTTTTTAATTTTTTTTAAAGTTAATAGCCTTAAGTCAGCCGAAGCAATTTAATGCTTGTATGGCTGAACCGGCTCAATTTTGAACATTACCAGACATTTAGAGAAGAAGAAATATCTGGTAAAGGGAGGTGCCAACCCGTGGGTTCGATCCGAGAAACCTTCGATCATCGTAGGGGACCGAAAGATTGTCCTGTATTGGCCAGAATAGATCCCATAGCCGCTGAAGGAGCATAGTAGCCTCTCACGCTATCCTGACCGGCAGTCCTGGGTACTGTTATTGCTACTATTATTGTTGAAATTACGTATACACGACTACACACACTTAATTGTCAATGTAAAAATGTACAGACGTAACTTCTTTCAGAAAAAAAAAAGATAGAGATGAAGATAAGACTGTGGTGACCTTCGGTACATCCACAGCGTTGTGGAAGTTGTGATATCCACCCAAAACCAAAACTAACATAAGAGAAGCCGCCACGTTTCCAAAATAGGTCGGCCTTTGAAAGTAGTGATATCATTCACCCAGGGAAGGCGGCCGAGGTTAATCCTATTAACCAGCAGACTTGGCACATTAGCCTCTTCTTTAATATTTTTCGAGCCAGAAGTGATTATGATTATCTACAAATATCTCGAATTGAATAAATGCGAACTATTGTGTGCGCGGCGTATCTTGAGTCATGCAAGTATTTTATGAGCGGCTACGTCTTCCTGGAGGGGGTGGCTTTAATCGATGGCCGATATTGTTTTTGTAACCATCTTGGATATCAACAAGGCACTCTGCTACTGAACACATACAATGGATTATCTGTGTTCGTTCTGCGGAGAACTCAAGATAGGCCGCGGACACTATAAGGAAGTGGAGGGCAAATGCGCTAATTTTGCTGGCTAATAAGAATCCACCCAAAACCAAAACTGGTAGAAAAACCCGCCAAGTTTTCAAAAACGGTCGGCCTTTGAAGGCAGTGATATCATTCCACCAGGGAAAGGCCGCCAAGGTTAATCCTATTAGCCAAGTTAATCGCACATATTAATAGTTCGAAAGTTAAATGAAAACTAGAAGATTGCTACTAGCGGTAGCAATCTTCAAGTTTTCATTTAACGTCCAAAGTATTATTCGGTGCGATTAACTTGGCTAATAGAATTAACCTAGGCGGCCTTTCCCTGGTGGAATGATATCACTGCCTTCAAAACCTGACCGTTTTTGAAAACTTGGCGGGTTTTTCTACCAGTTTTGGTTTTGGGTGGATATCACAACTTTCATAGGACTGTGAACGTACATACACCGTCTGTTTAGGATGATTCAATCTCATTTTTGCACACACTGACTAACAATCGCTGATTTCGTTCGCTTCGCTCACTCAATCAGCGCATCCCCTTCAGTTGTTTTGTTTATCCCTGTAACTTGCCCTTAATTTTTCAAGATTTCGTTCACATTTAGTCATACAGAAACCCCCGAAGGTCGCTGTTACTAAAACAGCAAAATGCGAAGCATTTTTTGGGGGGTTATTAACAAAAAAACCCATTAGCTCGTGTATGCTCGTATTGTTGCGTAACCATCATCTAACGTGCATCCCTTTATTCTTACGCAATCCACGGCAACGTTAATGTTTCTTTATTTTGTCCTTCGTTACAGTTCAGTTTTTAGTTCGTCCAGGCTTTTACAATAAATCTAAGGACCAGTCTTGATTGTTGAAGCCATTGTTGCTTAAAATCTTTGGTTGCAAGTTGGAAAAGAAACGAAATTTAAATTCGCCGGTGGCAAATTTCAAAACCCTCCCACGCATTTGTCCTGACCCCTACAACCCCCAAACCAACAAAAGGACCATCCTCAGATCACCAAGCATCCGTGTGCAAAAATTCAGGTACGTAAGCCTTCGCAATTTTGCGCTAGCCATGAGCAAAAAGTCTATGGGATTTAACATGGGAAAAATCTTATTAGCTAGCTAGCTAGCTAGCTAGCTAGACAGTAACATAAAAACAACGTTATTGACGCATCTTTTTCTCTATGATTGGTGGACACTCATCCTTTAAATTTTAGTTTTTCTTTATCTCTGACCCTTCCCCTTACATTTTCCACAATTTGAAACATTTCTGTCGCATTGGGATTTACCCTCAACATGCCAAAATATGCTTTTAGTTGCTTACAGTTAACAGACACATGTCTGCTAGTGAGCCGCCAAAGGATTTTAGCGAGCGTTAACCGCACCCGGTCATCTGCCCGACGCAGCCCTAAGGCCCTATGTCTGCAACACCCGGAATGGATTCTTAGGAGGTCACCCACCCAAGTACCAATGGGGGCCAATGCTGCTTAACTTCGGTGGTCTGACGAGAACCGGTGTTTCCAGCACCGCAAGGCCGCAGGGCTAGTGAGCCGCATTTTTATCATTAACAATCAATTTTTAACAATCGGATGTCTACAGTGGGATGATCTACTGTTACTTGGCGGCGACACACTAGCGTGTGTCTAGATAACGTTGGCGACCTTTCTCTGGTTGACTGATATCACTACTTTCAAAGGACGACCCTTTCTGGAAACTTGGCGGCTTTATCTCTTAACACCAATTTTGGTTTTGGGTGGATTTAATCGACCAATGCTCTTTTAATTACTGCATTTATTTTGAACTATCGTCACTATAATCATACCTAGTTTGATTTGTTGATTTTTTTCTTTCACGTGTAACGAATTCATCATTCGTTGCGATTGTACACTAATTAGACATTTACTAATTTACTCCACATAGCCTAGAAATGGTCAATAATATAGTATGAAAATGAAATCAAGTGTATGTAATTTGGATTACTGTTGCTTTTGATAGGTGAATTTAACGCTGCAAAAGGAAAAATGTCTTGTGAAAATGTGCGTTTTTCTTGTTTCGCTGATTTTAAAGTATTTTAAGGCAGCCTTACACCCAACGCTAAATACTGTAGCAATTTTGCTTGTATGGCGTTTATCCATTCTCAAAACCGTCAACTACGATTACATCCGTTTTAGCTTCCTCCGTTTTCATTAGTCACTTCCGGTTTTAAAAACGAACGTACGTCTACTCTGTTTGATACATCCGTTTCTTTTTATCCATTACCTTCAAGACTCACTGAAGGCCACTTGTTTCAGAACTGTTAATCAAATTTAAGGGTTAAATCAAATACAATTTAAAATGACAATAGGTGGTTCCTTAATACTCGCCGTAACGTTAGCCGTAGCACCAGAAGGAGAGAGGGAAATCCATAAGATCTTTTACATGCCACAAGGGATGGTTGAGAGGTGGCTGAGGGCGGACTCGAACGCGGGACCTCTAGCATATGAGACGGTCATGGTAACTATAGAGCAGTGACACGACGTAGTATTATTGTATATAACTCTATGCTGGAGCCTTAATGGGTTAGCTGCAAGGGGCACTGCAGAGAGAAACAGAAGGGCGTCATACTGAAGCCGATGCTGTGAAGAGTGGTTTCTTAGACCTAAAACGCGCGATTTTTATTGTTGGAGAAAACAACGTTATTTTAAGCCTAAGAAATCCGCTCTTCCGTTGTTTTTCACTCCATTTTTATGTAGTGCACCTTGTAGTTATGCCCTCCAAAACTCATACTGGTGCCAAGCTGGTGCCAATATGGCGGCAAATGTCACTGCTCTATCAGGCTACCTTGGGACTCGGTAATTATCGTAACTTTATTCTAATTAGGTTTAAATTTCACGACAATAGAGTTGGTGCAAGAAATTCTTGAGACTAAAGATAAAAGTCTTACCTCAGTATTTATGAAAATATATGTATTTTCCATTGGCTTGCTTAGCCAATTTTTAGTAGAGGCGATAAGGGACCCCGATCTGTAAGGCTAGCGGCCCCAAACAGAAAGTTAGCAACGCAAATCCATTTGGCATGATGTACAAGTAGGCAGAAACTAACGGCAAATGGTGAAAAATAAAAACCTCTATTAGTGCCAGTTTCGCACGTTTTGAAACCACGCAGTTGCATCTTTTTTTCATTCACACAGCAGATAATCATATAAGTTGAGTGCTGGACAGAAACAGTAGAAATTAAGTGGTTACGGAAAATATTCTGAATTAAATCTTATAACCTAACAGAAAATACTCGTATTATAGGATCTCTCGCTCGCTCTAGTAATTGTTCTCTTCTGAATTCGTTATAGTATGCCTAGTTACTTACATATTTTATTGTCACAGGCAAAGACATTCGGTTAGTAATTAACCTGCTTTCCCATGTTCTTCAGAATCCAAAGGAGTTGTAAGATCAAGTGAGTCACTTAACGACATTTTTATCAAGTTCAACCTTATCTTTAAAGTAAACACTTCAGGTGCCGTAGATAATTTGTTGGTACTAAATCGTTGCTATATATATATATATTTTAGTGGCAATGTGGGGCGCGTATTCGACACATTCGAAAGAAGAAAACGAATTATTAACAATTAGGCCATGCAAATGAAAAAAAAAAAATGTTCTCGGTTACCACCCAGCAGCAATTTGTTGTGGGACGGGGGGGGGGGGGGGAAGGGATTTCTGAAACATGTGTTGAATAAAATCTCTGACAGTTGCGTTTGAAACGCCCAGTTGACGCAATTCTCTTACAAAAACTGCCTTTATTTTTGTGTGTGCGAAGTATGGAGTTTAACTTCTTCCCGAGCATGCGCAATGCCGATACTGATACCTCCTATATTATAACTTTAATAATATGTACCATACCACGATGTAATGTAGGCCACTTCTGTAAATACAGTCATATTAAACTAAGCTTACACATCACGTCCCTATACCTTAAACGTGGTGTACCGTACCCCGATGTAATGGCGTCTGGTTTAGAAATTAAAATTGTCTTTCTGAAATGTGTTTTAATATATCATACTGACACCCCATACCTTTAACGCGGTGTACTACAGCGCTATGCAATGGCAGCTGCCATTTAATAACGAGCCAGTCCAGATTATTATCACTAATCAGTGGTCTCGCCCCTTCATTTTTATCTCCATCGTCCAGATTCACTATATGTTCGTCGTATTTTGGCTTGATGATGGCAGGTTACGGTTAGTAGTCAATGGCAATTTGAGTATATCTCTGATGATGTTTGCGAACGCCCGTTATGTTGGTTTACTGAGGCATTGCCTTGGTTGCCTTGAGTTTGGCTCGTAGGTGCATATCGTCAAGTGAAGGTGGTGAGGTGGACGGGAAATGAGGTGTCGGAAACTGATAATATTCTGTGGCCCCTCCAGATATCAAAATAACCTTGATTTTGTTGCATAATAGAGTTACTTTAGAGTCTGAGATGGCGTTACGTCGATTTTATTGTCTCGGAGTAGCACAGAAATATCGACATCGGATATGCCAGCTGCTCCGATGGTGACGTATAGTCCGCGCAGGCGTGTTAGATGTTAAATTGCGTTTATACGACGTTAATGTCGGTAAAAAAAAAAAAGACTGCAGTTGGGGTTGTCTGACTACAGACACAAACTCACATCTATTACAACACGCACACCTAACCCTATAACACCTATACTACATTTCATAAATTGACAAGCAGACAGATAGCAAAATCTCCTAAACCAACCCATAAAAACGTCGTTACCATCACTAATACCATAATCATGGCACACTTAATGGTCAGATACACATAAATCGTCACCATGAACACGAATTTTAGGTTGCTTTGAATGGTTTTCGCACACATTATCAAAATGGTGGAAAAATGTCACTATCACTGCTCACAGTTTCAGCATCAGCGAGACTTAATTCAGTTTCGTCATGGATAAAAGTCAGTTTTTCAGAAGCATTAGATTCGTGTCGAGCCTAAATATCCTGACAAATGACTTCAGAATTCCGAGAGTTACCACTTATAGTGTCCGCGGCCTATCTTGAGTTCGTGCAGAAGGAACACAGATAATCGATTGTACGTTTTTAGTAGCAGAGCGTCTGGCTGATATCCAAGATGGTAACAAAAACAATGGCGGCCGTCGATTAAAGCCGTTCCCTCCAGGAAGACGTAGCCGCTCATAAAATACTTGCAGGACTCAAGATACGCCGCGCACACAATACAAAATATTTTTCGTAATGGTCGGATCGCTAACTGTCCGTAGAGTTGTTATTGTCAGGTGAGCTAGGACCAGTGACATTGCATTTATTTTTGGAAAACCTTTTACTGGCTCCAAACTTTAAAAAATTCATGTTTTGTTTGGAGCAGGCTATCCAATGCGGAATGAGAGCCAGCCCGTGCCAGCCCGTTTTGGATTTCACAATTAAGAATTCTTAGTGTGCTCCATCTAGCGGGAAGGGTGAGTCATGCATTTTAAAACTCAAAAGCCATTTCATAACCTTAACATTTATAATCTGTATGGTTATCTGACTGTTCTTTAGCATGAACTAACATGTGCTACATCATGTAAGCTTTGCAACCAATTTCTTGCTCACTTTAATGCAACGGATGAGCTTGAAGACCTTATGGCAATGTCTGCGTCAGCGGTCAATCAGTGAAACTTAAACTGTAATTTACACACGCACTGCCTGCAAGTGTACATGGTGCATTGTTTCTTTTGCAATGAAAAATTAGTTGCGGCTTCTGGAGATGTTGCCAAGATCTTAGTAACTTTTCACTGAGGCCCCATTTTGCTTCGCTTCTTTTGCGATACAGAACTAATTGTGGTCTTTGTAACTCTAGCGTGTGGTTGAACTTCATTAATGGTTGCTTTTGCGTTGTGCAATCGGAGGGTGAAGTATCATATCAGATAATGACAGTTTTACTCGTTTGTTTCAGGCAACATAGATACACTGTTCCATATTATTACTTATCTTTTGCAGTGGAAAACTAGTAGATGTCTTTATTAGGGGAAGCAGTTTAGCTTCGTTCTTTTCTGATAAAAATTTAGTTCTTTTCTTTAAAACCCTGTCTTTGTTTTCTTTGAGAGCCATGCCTCTGATTGTACTCTGTTGGTTGCTTTCTTATGGGGTGTAGAATTAGTTCTGTTCTCTGTAGACTGTAGTTGTATTAGTGTTTCAATGGTACTGCTGTAGTCTCTACCTAAACAGATATATTGAAAGATTAAGTCATCACAGTAAGCGTTATTAGCGAATGAGTTTTCAGAGGATACCAAGGATCCATTTCTTCATAAAAATAAATGTAAGGATTTTGTTCGGCAGTAGTAGTTAGTAGTTCTCCTTAGTGATGAAGAATGAATTGTAGTGTTTAAGGCCTCAAAATTCATTGT